>LNAC01000040.1:3098425-3229326 GCA_002007465.1 Ailurus styani
AGAGAGAGAGAGAGAGAGAGAGAGAGAGAGAGAGAGAGAGATCTCAAGCAGGCAGAGAGGCAAGCAGAGGGAGAAGGGAAGGCAGGCTCCCCGCCAAGTAGAGAGCCCAATGCGGGGCTCAATCCCAGGATCCCAGGACTATGACCTGAGCTGAGGGCAGACACTTAACTAAATGAGCCACTCAGGCACCCCTTAAAATCATGCCTTTTTAAGTTTTCTTTATACTCCAGCTATTCTTTTCTCCTACATTTTTAGCTGGTTTTTTTTTTAAAGATTTTTTATTTATTTATTTGACACACAGAGAGAGAGGTTACAAGTAGGCAGACAGGCAGGCAGAGAGAGAGGAGGAAGCAGGCTCCCCGCCGAGCAGGGAGCCCGATGCAGGCCTCGATCCCAGGACCCTGAGATCATGATCTGAGCCGAAGGCAGAGGCTTTAACCCACTGAGCCACCCAGGCGCCCAGCAGAAAACCTTTCTGTGTTCCTATTTTTGTCAATAACAGAAACTCAAAATCTTGACTGAATCAATCAGAATCATCAAACTGAATGCCAATGATTATGATTCAGTAGACATATGGACAGGATGACCATACATCCTGGTTGGTGTGCAATGGTTTTGATACAAGGCTGATCTGGCAGAGTCACTAATGGTGCCTCTTTTGCTCTCAGAAGGGTTTTTGTTTGAATGATAAATTACATGGCCATCTAGGCTATAGATATATCTCTAGAGAAGACAAATCAAAGTGTGACACATCCTTGAATTTGTGTGTATATTTTTAAAATAAAATGTGTGATCTCTCTGTTGCATGAAAGCTGAATTGTCAGACAAATGCTTTCCAGTTAACTGAGGTTTCTGGTAATTTGGGTTCTGAAACCATGAAATTTCCTTCTGCTATATATTAGGACTTTTGTTTTGGACATTTTAAACATTCCAGTGCCAGTGAATCAGAAGCACCTTATAATTCATATCCCCCAGGCCCTAAGCAATAAAAGCAGGACCCCTTACCCATAATTGGGAATTAAAGTAGTTTTCATTATATTTAAAAGTCTTTTTGAAGGAACTGAATTGAAAAGTAGATGGGCCTAGGCACTCTGAAAGTAGTGCATAGAAGACAGATGACAACAAAGGGCAGATAAAAAGACAAGCAAATGATTTTGCTTTATGCCAGGGACGGCATTTGGTACTTTCTATTTAAAAGGCTCTTTGTGACCATTAATTAGTTAATCCTAAGAACCTCCTGGTAGAATATATCAGCATTATTATCACTCGCTGCAGATGCAAAAATTTGAAATACTATAAGATTAAGGAGCTTTAGTAGGAATTGAAAGCTGATGAATGGTATAGTAAGAATTAGAACTGAATCTCTGTTGGGCAATTCTATTTGGAGTCCACCAGGCCAGAATTGTCTGCAGTATACCCAACATACCACTCTATGATTACAGAAGGGCACCCTGAGGAATGCCTAAGTCTGATAAGAAAAGATCAGCTCGAAGCTACTTTGAAAGCTAAATGGAATGTATGAGTCCGTAAGGCATGGAAATGCTATCTTTGCCTCAGACCTCCATGGATGAAAGACATGGTTCACTTTCCCCTAAAACTAGATACATACTGTAGAAAATCAGCAACTGGCTTTAGTAATAGACTTTACATTATATCAGCTTACAACAAAGGGTAAATAGAGAGGGACTTAGGGAACAAAGCTTTTATGTTTGGAGCTGCAACTTTGCAGAATAATTACAGCTATGCTTTGAAACAAATAGCTCACTGGGACCACCATCAGAAGAAAATCCTTCTGCCATGTTCTTAAACTCAGATAAAAATCTGAGAAGGAGCTACTTAACTGGAAGAAAGCTCAGAATTAGTGAACCATCTGTTCTTCTACCTCACACCACCTAGTAAATTGCCAGTCAATTCCATGAAGAAACACAATGACAAAATGCCATTAAACAAATCGTAGAGAAGTAATAGATTAGATGACAGGCCTTTTCTAAATTTTCAACTAGTCATTTAGTACTGAGAAGTTCAAAAAGATTTTGTATTTTGTAGTATGTTGAAATGGAAGTTCTTTAGAAGAAAAGACTCTTATACTTACATCAAAACTTCCAGATGTATTATAAATTTAAATGAAAAGAGAAAGTACTGTAAGAAAATACATATGACTCTGCAAGACTTTGGGATACATAACATTGTTTAAGCTTGTCACATGAAGTAATAGAAACACATAGGGGAAAGATTTATATATTTTCTGTGTAAACCATGACAAAATACTAAATAAACTTAAGACAAAGTATAACTTGGATATGTGTTGGGATGGAGGTGTTAGCTAATCCTATGGTGGAAATAGTCAACATGTTGAACACTTTAAACTTACCTAATATTATATGTCAATTATATCTCACTAAAACCAGGGAAAAAAGAAAAAAAATACTTGGAGAAATAATTTCAGTGTATCATTAATGTCATTAAGGGATTAACATCATGACTATATTATAAGAATTCTTGGGCGCCTGGGTGGCTCAGTGGGTTAAAGCCTCTGCTTTCGGCTCAGGTCATGATCTCAGCGTCCTGGGATCGAGGCCCGCATCGGGCTCTCTGCTCAGCAGGGAGCCTGCTTCCCCCTCTCCCTGTCTCTCTGCCTGCCTCTTTGCCTACTTGTAATCTCTCTCTCTTTGTCAAATAAATAAATAAAATCTTAAAAAAAAAAAGAATTCTTACAATCATTAAGATAGCTAAATATCCAATAGAAAGGTTGGTGAATAAAATAAATAAAAGAAAAATACTACTGACTATTAAGAAATCTTAAAAATGCCAAACCTCACTATTAACCAAAAAAATCTTATTTAAAAATATAATATGTACATGTAATACAATAACTATATTGGCAAAGAAGAAAAATACTATTACTATCTAGTGTTAACATGCATATAAATAAAAGCATACCTTGAAAACTGAATTGCTAATTAGTAACAAGTGTCTGGGACAGTAAAACAATATATATCAAATGCTTTAAAAATATACATGCCTTTTAGCACAAAGATGCTATTGAAAGAAATATATCTTGAGGGAAATATCACCAAACAAAGATCTAAGTATAAGGATTTTTAACAAAGCAAAGTTCATAGTACGGCAAATGATGTAAACAATAGGACACTGATTAACTAAGTTATTATAGGTTATAAGGAACTACTAGTAGCCGTTAAGGAAAGAAGAAGAGCAACAGAACTCAATCCTATGAACAATATTAGATTAGTTCTACAAACAGTGTTGAGTTAATTCCCAGGAACCTATATAAATTGGCAGAATCTTTAGCGCCCTGACAACCAGGTGTTGTCTTAACTACACAACCTAAGTGTTGTCTTACCTGCACAAAGAGAACTACTGGGTGCTTACTCTAAGCTGAAATGCTTTGGGCAAAGCTTACAGTTGGTTTCTGGTGACATTCCTTTTGCTCCTTTGGTTGTCCTAAGGGCCCAAGGCAAGATAATCCTTCAAAGATTTCTCTAAAATGTACAGGTGAGCTAATTTATCTTTGGAGAATGAGAATCATTTTTTACCGAGAGAACAATATGTAAAAATAATATTCAGTGGATTCAAAGAGATGTAATTATGTCCCTTAGTCTTGCTGTAAAGTAGTAAATCGTATGGATATCCTTTCATTCTGTATTATATATACATCTGAATCCTAAATCTATCTTTACCAGACCAAGAAAAGGGCAAAAATTCCCATCAAAACATTTGTTTACCTAAAAGAGGTATTAAATACAACACTATAATTCACTACTTCCATGTCCATGGGATGCATTATCTGTTTTATTGTAATCCATTTTCAGCTTCTCTTATTTAGGGAGAGAATTTTAGAATAGACAGAATGGATTCCCATACAGCTGTGGTTCTCAGACTTTAGCATGCATCATCACAATCACCTGGAGAACTAGCTATGACACAGATTTCTGGGTCCCAAATCTCAGAATGTCTCACTCAGCAGGTCTTGGAGTAGAGCCCAGTTTTGCACTTCCAAGTGTCCAAGGTGAGGCTGATGCTATTGGTTTAGGTAGCATATGCATAAGCATCTTAAAGGCAGACATCCAGAAAGTGTATTTGTCTTATAATTTATACAATTCTATTGATTTATGACATGACAATAAGATATGTGACATGATGATACAATTACAAACTAACTTCCTCCTATAGTTTTTGCATATTTTGTACTTTAAATTAATGAATACATGAACTCCAAAGATTAGAATAAAATGAATTTTTTAATCCACAATTATAGTTAAGCCAACTGATTCTTCAATTCCATATTATTCAATCTTATTTTTATGAAATTAACTAGTGTGATACAAAATGAGAATGAAATCAGATGTATCACTTGTTACTTCTTAGGTCATTATTTGGAAATTCTTTTTTTTTTTTAAGATTTTATTTATTTATTTGACAGAGAGAGAGATCACAAGTGGGCAGAGAGAAAGGGGGAAGCAGGCTCTCTCCACTAAGCAGAGAGCCCTACACGGGGCTCAATCCCAGGACGCTGGGATCATGACCTGAGCTGAAGGCAGAGGCTTATTTAACCCACTGAGCCACCCAAGCATCCCTGGAAATTCTTAAGATTAAAAATACCTCTATTATTAAACTGTACACTGAGTAGGGAGTTCTGATGAAGAGGTAGGGCATAAGACGGATCCAGTGATGGACCATATGCTTTATATATACATATATTTTTAAATCATGTAAATAGAAGCTCAAAGAATTCAGGATTTGCATAGGCAGCACAGCCAGGAAGGCAGAAAATAGTGCTCCTGGAGACCACTGTATGCATTTCCAGCTCCAGAATTCTGTGGCTAAGTTATTCTTTTTCTTTTCTTTTAACTTGTGGAATCAACCATTCAAATACTCTTGTAAGTGGTCAGTTACATCTTTTAAGCCTAGCAAGCTTCTAAAATTTCCAGAACTACTATATCAGTAGTAAGAATAACAGTGACTGGGGCGCCTGAGTGGCTCAGTCGTTAAGTGTCTGCCTTCAGCTCGGGTCATGAACCCAGGGTCCTGGGATCGAGCCCCACATAGGGCTCCCTGCTCTGCAGGAAAGCCTGCTTCTCCCTCTCCCACTCCCCCTCCTGATGTTCCCTCTCTCACTGTGTCTCTCTCTCTCTCAAATAAAATAAAATATTTAAAAAAGAAAAATAGTGATCATTTTGTGGGGTACAGAGTTAAGTCAGTAAAAGCACAGTGTGTGTGTGTGTGTGTGTGTGTGTGTTTGGTTGAGAACTGTCCATAATAAGGACACAATGCTAATCCCTAAAGATGCATTATTAACATAATCATTATAGATTTTTTTGATACAACCATATAACAAAGTGCTAATCATGCTTTTCTTCTTTGCTGTCGTCTACATTAAACTTTATGTTTTTACCTACTCATTCCTAGAAATTTTCAGTAAACACTTTACTTTTTCCATTGACACCAAAATCTTGGCTCATTATACAATTCCTAACAGCATCCAGCTGATTGCTCTGCATTCCTTTACCCATATGATCAGACAGACATTTAATTGTTTAGCATGCTGTAACTGATGTCTTGTTCTATTTCAGGGATCATTTCTCTCATCATCCATTAGGACTACAAATCTAATGTTACGGGGAACACTTTTTCCTTTTCCTGGTTTCCTAGAGGAGGGATTTGGATACTGTTTTTGCCTTTCCCTGCCCCTTTATTCATTCTACTTCCACTTGAGTTATCTGGAACAATGTGTCTGTTTGGAAATATCTAGACAAGCTTTGTTCTGTTCTATCCTTATTCCCCTAGGGAGCAAGAGGCCTGCAGTAAGTGTTAATTTTGTGGCTGCCCCAGGGAGATGTGGTTCTTTTCCAGGGAAGCCCCACAGGTGTGTACTGCCTTGACTAGGTGGTTAAGCCTGAAGAATTCTGGAGTTCAGGATTAGCAAACCCTCTTTCTTAACAGCTCTAAAGCCATGTCTTCTAATCTTGCCTCTATTAGTAATAAAAAAATAAAGTTTGTATCGTAACCTGAGTAGAGAAGGGACATGCTATTGATTGTGGCCCTACAGACCCCAATACCAAGCATAAATCTCACCTTAATTTCTATCCCTCTGGGGTTTTATGGATTTTACATTACTCATAAATCTCTATATTTCCCTTCCCACAAAGGTTATGGTTTTTCTTGTTTTCCTTCCCCATTATATTTGCATGCAGATGTAGGTATCCATATGATACATCTAGACAGATACATGTAACTTTCTTCGTCTAGCTCCCTTTAAATACTGCTTTCCTTCTATTTTCTCTGGGTTCATTGATCTTTTTTATTTTTCTTTCAGTGGCAAATTCATACTCAGACTGTTCCTCATTGACCTTTCCAAACTATGGCACCTTTTTCTACTTAGCTGCAGATTCCTGTGCAAAATTGTGTTTGATATTTAGTACAAACAGAAGAGGCATCCATTAACAGACATGAGATAAGAAAGAAAACAAATCAACAATTAATCAGGATGACACACCATTTGGAAACACTAATCAAAGTATATACTAGTCACTAGATGGATTTTATCTGTAATAAAAATTGGATTTCTACATTTTACTTTACACAAAATAAAGTAAGGAAGATTAAACAAGTAAAATAGCAAATAAATATATATAATACAAGTAAATAAAATAACAAGATTTCAAAATTCTAGAAAGAAATGTGAAATTAAAAATTGCACATAGCAAAATGTTTTGATTGACAACAATTTAGCAATGCTTTTCAAAGTGACAAATGTACACACCCTTTTTTACACCAGCACCTCTAGTTCTAGGCTTCTTTCCACAGATACACTGGCATCTGTAAGAAATGGCACATTTTTTAAATGTGTCATTCATTTAAATGCGTCATTAAATGTGAACGGCCATTTTAGCAAGGCTTATAGATGCAAAATATTAGAGAGTGTAATTGTCCTTTGATAAAAGACCAATTCAATTTTGGTACATAATTGGAGGCAAATTCAGCAGTTCAAAACAATGAGGCAATTTGGTGTTTACCAACAGACTGATTTATAGAATAATCTGTGAATAACTTGTTAACTAGGGAAAAGTATAGGACATGAGATGTAGCAGACTACCTCTTAAGTAAAAAGGAAGATGAAGGTGGAAAGAAAGAAAAAGATGCATTTAGTTATACAAGAATAAAGAAGAAATCTGTAGCTGTGGTTCACCCAGTGAGAGGAATTAGTGGGCCAGAACTGGAATGAGGATAACTTTTCATCATAGAATCTTTGGAACTTTTAATTTTGCTTGTTGTATATGTATTACCTGTTAAAAGAAATATTTTAAAAGAACAAATCTGTATCTATAAACCCCCTCAAATATTATATAAAATTTTAAACTTGCTTATACTCATCTTCTCCATTTCCCCCCACTTTCCAGAATTTGTTTAAGTATCTGGAATTTTAGCTCTAGAATGTTATTAACTTTAAAAAAAAGATTTTAATTATTTACTTACTTTAGAAAGAGAAAGAAAGAGAGAGAGCATTCGAACAGGGAGGAGGAGCAGGAGGAGAGGGAGAGAGAATCCCAAGCAGACTCCACACTGAGCGCAAAGCGTGACATGGGGCTCAGTCTCACAACCCTGAGATCACAACCTGAGCCCAAATCAAGAGTTGGACTCATCGCTGACTGAGCCACCCACATGACCCTAGAATGTTATTAACTTCAAATTAAAAACAGAACATTACGCTTCACATTAGTAAAGGCTACATATTTAAATTTTGTAAAATGCCAGGTCCATAATTCAGAAGATTGTACCTATGGAACATATTTACCCCTGATTGCAGTTGCTACTATCAAGTGTGAAATCAGCCATGTTTGAACATAAGTACCTGGGGAGCATATGATCTAGATTCATTCTAGAAACACATTCAGGAAGATAAAGCTTAAAGAGATATGATTTAAAGAAAGCCTTGCTGGGATGCCTGGGTGGCTCAGTCAGATAAGTGTCTGCCTTTGACTCAGGTCATGATCCCAGGGTGCTGGGATCACGTCCCACATCGGGCTCCTTGCTCAGCAGGGAGCCTGCTTCTCCCTCTGCCTGCTGCTCCCCCTGCTTGTGCCCTCTCTCACTCTTGCTCTCTCTCTCTCTCTGACAAATAAATAAAATCTTTATAAGAAAGCCTTGGTAAACTTGCCAGAGTATTAATCATTACTCCTCAGTCTACAAAGGCTGGATTTGAGAGAAAGCTACAAGGTAACCATACCAAATCCTGACAGTCTACACGACCATATATTAGTTTACTCCCCTTTCTGCCTGTGCCCCTTCTAGCAGACTTTCATTTCTTGTTTTCCTTGCTGTTTCACAACGTCTGTATCACCTGTTATGGTAGATTGCAAAAAAGAACACAGTAGTTTTTAGCTTCCTCCATTAAGAGGTGGAGTCTCTTTCTGCATCCCTGTATCAGGGCTCCCTTGTACTTTCCTTGACTGAAAGGATCCTTTGACAGTGGTGTGATGCAAATTTGTAGCCTACATTTCTAGAGACCTTCCTCTCCTGCTGCTAATGATATCCTGTGAACTACATGAACAAGCTCAGGCTAACCTTCAGGATGATGACAGAGATGTGGCCAATGAGACTTCACTGCCCCACTAGACAGCTGGTAAAAACTCAGGAGAGCCATCTAGTTGACCAGCCACTGAACACAGACACATGAAGAGTCTTCTAAAGCTGGAGACTCACTTAGATGTACCTGGCCCAAATTCCTGACCCCCAGAATCATGGTCTAATTAAATGACGCCATTCTAAAACCCCTGAGTTTTAGGGTGGTTGGTATGCAAAAGGACTACATTATTTTGGAGCAATTCCTCAGTTCTCACCTCCAGTGTCAGCAAGTATATCACCCTGATGAAAAATCTTTCTTAACACTTCTCAGAGAAACACATATCTCAGTTCCTAAACTTCAGTTTTGATGCCATAAGTAATTTCTGAAACAAACAAAATTCTTCCTTTCACTGTAGTCCCAGACTCTAAACACAAGTTCATCTCAGCTGATTCTGACTCCCCTCTGCCTTGTCATTTCTTTTCTACCAACACATCCCTCCTTACTGCCAAGACTCACCTGCTCTAAGGAGCCTCTTTAGACTAATAACCTGGCTCATCGTTTCTCTTGGGCTGGTTATCTGTACACAGATGGCTAACCTACTTTGGACTTTTTAGCCTATTGTGCTGTAGACAGTTTTCTAGACCAAGTTTAGTGTAAGATTGGGTTCTGAGCAATAGTAACTGAATTTTGAGACATATCATTCTCCAAAAAATCTAGTTTTTTTGATCGAATACATCTGGGATATATTGGGGTGAGCAACAGCAAACTGGTTTTTGTCTGTTCTTAAATCATTTTCTTCATAACATATGAATTGTTAACAACCAGGAAGATCTAAACTGGTCCCAAATTAACCATGGTGCCATTAACATTTTACTGAACAGATTTTAGGAACCATTACCATAATAACGCCTTAAGCTTAAATGCATAAAAGAAAAAAAATAATAGTTAAACAAAACCTTTAATCCTTAACTGCCTATGTGAGAAAAACAAGAAAGAGAACTCATTAGTGATATGGAAATTAAAGAAGCTTTTTTATTTTTCTTAAAATTTGGTACCAGGAAGTTCTAGATGATAATTCCTTTAGATGTTAGATCATCTATGTTTTTGTAATATTTGCCATTGTGGCTGAAATAGATATCTTATATAAAATATGGCTTAATCTCTGAGTAAGTCATCTCAGTAACTCCCATATTAATTATAGTAAATGTATAAACATAACCATAGTATTGTTAAAAGTGAATTGTATGTGTGACAGACTGAAGCTAGGCTGCCCAGTTGTGGGCCACAGTACTCTCATCTGACCTGAACTGATTACCGGTATGCCAGCATATTGATCCCTCGGGCTAGGAGGCCGGCCGGGCAACCAGGATTCCAGGATGATGTTTTCATCCCATATCAGACCTTTATAAATTTACTAAATATACGCTGTACACATAGTATCATCTTCTACATATGCTATGAGAGAAAACTTTGGAATTCTCAAACTTTAGTGTAAGCAAGACTCAGCTGGGGAACTTGTTAAAACACAGACTCTGAGGCCCCATTCCCAGAATTTCTGATTCAGTCAGCATGCAGTAGGACCAGGAATATAGATTACTAATAAGCATCTCAGATATCTCTGAAGCAGATGGTGAAAAAAGCTCTTTTTGAGAAAACACTGGCCATAATAGTATCTAATAGGAGGAGAAACAGAAATTGTGTGTGGATAGATAGATAGATAGATAGATAGATAGATAGATAGATAGATAGATAGACAGACAGACATATGTATGTGTGTGTGTGTGTATATATATATATATATATATTTTTTTTTTTAACCGCTTAGAAACTTCTTTACTCCCATCCTATAAATGTGGGAGTGGCACAGGCTTCCCTTTTGGATTTCCCTCTTACTCTTTAGGTGATCTATTCCAAGATCATGGCTTTAAACCTCACGTATGTGCTGATGACCCCAAAGTTTGTATCTCCAGTCTGGACCTCACCCGTAAAAGCTGAACATCATTATTATATTTTCTACTTGTCATCTCCATTTGAGTTTATGACAAGTAGCTCAAACTTGACATGTCCAAAGCTGAATTCCTTTATCCCCAAATCTTCTCTTTCTCCAGTAGTTCCTATTTCAATTAATGGCATCTCTGTCCTACATTCATGGTTCTGGCCGAAAGTCTTGGCATCATTCTTAGTGTCATTATTCTTTCTTCCCACCTCCAAACCATCAGTATATTCACTCAGCTCTACCTTCTAAATATTTCCAGAATCAAAACTGTCTCCTATTCCCATGGCTATTCTCTAATCTAACCCCCCAAGCTTCCCACTGAGACTATCATAATAGCCTACTATCCATTCTCCCTCCTACTCCTGTTCCACTTGCAATCTGGTCTCTACAAAGCACCCAGGGTAAGTCCTACGGACTGAACCGTTGTGTCCCTAAAAGTCAAACATTGAAACCTGATCCCCAATATAATGGTATTAGGAAGTGGGGCATTTGGGTGGTGATCAGGTCATAAAGGCAAAGCCCACATGAGTGGGATTAGTATCCTTAGAAAAGTGTCACCACAGAGCTCCCTTTCCCATTTCTGCCCTGTGAACCACGAAGTGGACCCTCACTGCCAGACACTGAATCTGCCAATGCCTTGATATTTGACTTTCCAGCCTCCAGAACTATGGGAGACAAATTTCTGTTTGTTTGTAAGCCACCAGTCTGTGTTATTTTTGTTATTGCAGAAATAATGGACTAAGACAAGTGAGTCTTTTAAAACAGCAAATAAAGCCTAAACCCAGCAGGAGAAGAGAAATAATTAATACTAGAGCAGAAATCAATGGGATAGAAACCAAAAGAACAGTAGAACAGATCAATGAGAGGAGGAGTGGGTTCTTTGAAAGAATTAGTAAGATTGATAACCTCCTGGCCAGGTTTATCAAAAAGAAAAGAGAAATGACCCCAATAAATAAAATCATGAATGAAAGAGGAGAGCTCACAACCAACACTGAGTAAATACAAGCAATTATCAGAACATATTATGAGCAACTACATACCAACAAATTAGGCAATTTGGAAGAAATGGATGCATTCGTAGAGACATATAAACTACAAAAATTGAATCAGGAAGAAACAGAAAACCTGAACAAACCCATAACCAGCAAGGAAAATGAAGCAGTAATCAAAATTCTCCCCAAAAACAAGAGTTTGGGGTTGGATGTCTTCCCAGGGGAATTATACCAAACACTTAAAGAAGAATTAATATCTATTCTTCTGAAGCTGTTTCAAAAAATAGAAATGGAAGGAAAACTTTCAAACTCTTTCTATGAAGCCAACATTACCTTGATCCTGAAACCAAAGATCCCACCAAAAAGGAGGATTACAGACCAATATCTCTGATGAACATGGATGCAAAAATTCTCACCAAAATACTAGCCAAAAGTATCCCACAGTACATTAAAAGGATTATTCACCATGATCAAGTGGGATTTATGCTGCATGGTGGTTAAACAGCCACAAATCAATCAATACGATACCCTGCATAAATAAAAGAAAGAACAAAAAACACATGATCCTTTCAATAGATACAGAAAAAGCATTTGACAAAGTGCAGCATCCTTTCTTGATTAGAACTCTTCACAGTGTAGGGATAGAGGAACAAATATCTATATCATAAAAGCCATATATGAAAAGCCCACAGTGAATATCGTTCACAATGGGGAAAAACTGAAAGCTTTTCCCCTAAGGTCAGGATCACTGCAGGGATGCCTACTATCACCACTGCTGTTCAACATAGTGCTAGAAGTCCTAGCTTCAGCAATCAGACAACAAAAAGAAATAATCAGCAAAGAAGAAGTCAAACTTTTACTCTTTGCAGATGACACGATACTGTGGAAAACCCAAAAGACTCCACCCCAAAATTGCTAGAACTCATATAGGAATTCAGCAAAGTGGCAAATGGGACAGCCACATGCAGAAAAATAAAACTGGACCATTTCCTCACACCATACATAAAAATAGACTCAAAATGGATGAGAGACCGCAATGTGAACAGGAATCCATCAAAATCCTAGAGGAGAACACAAGCAGCAACCTCTGTGACTGTAGCCACAGCAACTTCTTGCTAGACATGTCTCCAAAGGCAAGGGAAACAAAGGCAAAAATGAACTGTTGGGACTTGATCAAGATAAAAAGCTTTTGCATGGCAAAGGAAACTCAACAAAACCCAAAGACAACTGACAGAATGGGAGAAGATATTTGCAAATGTCTCATCAGATAAAGGGCTGGTATCCAAAATCTATAAAGAAGACCCAAAGAACAAAGAAACCAGTCAAGAAATGGGCAGAAGACATGAACAGACATTTCTCCAAACAAGACCTATAAATGGCCAACAGACACATGAAAAAATCCTCAACATCACTTGGCATCAGGGAAATACAAATCAAAACCACAAGATACCATCTCACACTAGTCAAAATGGCTAAAATTAGTAAGTCAGGAAATGACAGATGTTGGTGAAGATGTGGAGAAAGGGCAACACTCTTACTCTGTTAGCAGCAATGCAAGCTCGTACAACCACTCTGGAAAATTGAATGGAGGTTCCTCAAAGATTTGAAAATAGAGCTACCCTACCATCCAGCAATTGCACTACTGGGTGAAATAAGTCAATCAGAGAAAGACAACCACCATATGATTTCACTCATTGTGGAATTTAAGAAACAAAACAGAAGATTATGAGGTAAGAGAGGTAAAAATAAAACAAGATGAAATCAAAGAGGGAGACAAACCATAAGAGACTCGCAGTCATACAAAACAAACTGAGTGTGGCTAGAGGGGAGAGGGGTGGAAGGATGGGGTAACTAGGTGATGGACATTAAGGAGGGTATGTGATATAATGAGCACTGGGTATTATATAAGACTGATGAAATCACCGACGTCTACCTGTGAAACCAATAATATATGTTAATTAATTGAATTTAAATTAAAAAGAAAAAATAAATTTAAAAAATACAAATTAAACCACATTAGTTCTCCATTCACATCTCCCATATCACTCAGAGTGAAACTGAAGATTCTGCACCTTTCTTCCCCTTGCTCACACCTCTTTGGATGCATTTGCTCCTTTACTGTCTATTTAATATGAGAAGCAATTGCCCATCTGAGGAACTTTGCACTTTCTCTTTGCTCTGCATAATTTACTCATCTTCCCTTCAGAGCTCTGGTTAAATGCCACCTTCTTAGAAGAGAACTTCTCTGACACCCTCATCACTTTCTACGCCCCTTACCCTATTTTTGGTCATAGCTATTCATCACCTGACATATTAATTTTTTTTTTTGCCTGTTTCTCTTCAAGGTGATCTCCATGAAAGTGGGAAATCCATCAGTATTACTCATTGCCATATCCTTAGTGTCTAGAACTGTGCTCAGCTCAGAGTCGAAACTCAACATTTCAATTAATAAGTAAGTGCATACATGGTAATATAACATAAAATTTCTGTTCGGTGAATATTACAGCATCATTAATTCACTTATTGAAATATACTATTGGAAGGGACCCACCTCACACACACATCAAGGGTGACATATGCAGATTGAACAAATATTAAGGTAAATGAAGAGCTAACAGTTCATTTTTGAGCATTCAATTAGTAATACTAAGTGAAACTACTAAATATTAGCTATGGTTTACACAGAGTTTTCCACTGTACCATCAGATCCTCACTACCATACAGACAAGTTTGATTAATGCCCCTTTTATAGATGAGGAAATGTTGCCAGAGGGTTAACGTTACTTGCCCTTTCTCAAACAGAAATGATGGGGCAGGGTAATAGTAGGTGAGATTTATTGTGCTTTCAAGAAGTGCCTGGCTCTGCATAAGTGCTTTTCAGGCATCAGATCAATGAATCCCATAAGAACCCTCTGAGTAACGAGTATCCCTCTGTTGTGAATGGCAACAGAAACTTAGATGAAGTTCTAGAGTTAGAGAAGTCAGAATTCAAAAGTCTGTCACTCAAACACACTTATCACCTGTGATTTTACTGTTTCCCACAGGCCTTGGGCACTCTCTGCTCTGCTGTCTAGCATTTTTGTTATCACCACTATAGACAGCATCTGGTAGACTCAATGGTGTTCTGCTGGATACGTTCAGAATACACACTTGAATACGATATGAAGATATTTCATTCCAAGGGTTAAAAAAATGATACCACATTGTCAAGTTTTCTTAAATAAAATATTAAGAATATCAAGTCATTCACCATTTAAGGTTATTGCCTAAATAGATTTTTCTTGTAGGTATAAGGGTCAGGGCTCCATGAAACAGTTATATATTCAAATTGTTATACAGCTGAATTATTATTGCTGTGAATATAATTCAAAATATCCTCTTACCTTTGGCACTCAAAATTTCTTTTTTTAATATATATTTGGAAACAGCACTGAGCAGTTTAGTCTTATTTTTAAAGATTCCATCAGCTCTTGAACAATTTGCATGGCTCTGTGAACTGAACTATTCCAAAGCCATGTCATAATATCATTTCTTGAATTTGGGCATGCATTTATTCTTTTGCAGTGTTGAAAAGTTAGGTAGGAGGATTGGACTTGGTGTACTACACTAATGAGATTTTCTGGACTGCAATTACTCCCAAGCAGAGTTTTTTTTTTTTTTCCAAAGGTGATAAATTACTAAACATATGCTGTGTGACTCAAGTTGTTTGGTGAAGAGGGTGAGATTGATGAGCCCAGATGGGCATTTGCAATGAAGACAGGAGCCCAAGATGGTTCAAATTTTAATTAGGCTCTGCTAATAAGACATATGTAGAGAAGAGGTAGATACGAGAAATACCTAAATTTCTTAATTTCTCATAAATCATTAATTCATTCCCCAGTATGTGTTGGGTGCCTTTGTGTGTTAGAGCGTGTGCTCTATGGGACACTAGGGATCATCCAGGAATGATTACAGTTGTAGCCCTCAAGAAACTTACACTCCAGTGGCACTCAGGGTTCTCTAAATGTTGATACACAGGTAGCACACGGTAAGTCGTGGCAAAAACAATATTGAACTTGGGCCATTTTATCTTGGACTGGGCATTTGCACTTGCACAGGTGGGAAGGGACAGGGAGCAATACATTCTTACAAGAGATTTTCTGTCAGTGCTCAAGTTTGTTTCTCCTATGATATAGCTGAAATAGTTAAATGTTCAGCTAAATTACAGGTCAAAGTGATTTTTCCAGTCTTTTATAGGTCATTTTCTAGCTACATCACCTTAACCAATTACCAAAACCATTTATAAAGATCAGAGTAAATAAAAATTGAAAGACCTTAAGTCATTGAAGAAACACTATGATGGGATCAACAGGAAGCTGGTATGGAGTGTACAATTTATAGTAATATTAGCTTTTATTAAATAAGAGTTTGTTTATTTCCCTGATTCTCAAAACTTGTCTTTCTAAAAATATAGTTTGATGTTAATTCTACCTTTAAAACGACCGTGCAGATAGCCCATCTGTTTTGCTTTTAACCAATAAAGAATAATTAATTTGGCTGGTCAGCAATAGACAATGTTTCTTTCTGAATTTGTGGTTTGTGAAATCCCATTTAGAAGAAAAAAATGTAAAATTGTCTCTACCAGTGTGGTCAGTTCCATGATGACCATATTATAAGGTAAATACACTGCAAGAAGCTGGGTAAGGAGTATATTGAGTTGCAAAACCAAAATACTACTTTTAGCCCCAAATACTTAAAGGGCCCCAGACTTAAAAAAATGAAATAACTTCTCTCTTGATTTGGAGAAATTCTCAATTCAGTGGTATCTTGGATAATTGGACAAATGGCTTGATTTCCTGATGCTTGGAATCTGATAAAATCCATTATTTGATCTAATCCCTTGTTTGTACATACCTAAAATATTCAAACTGGAAGATGCCATGATCTTGAGTTACAGTCAAGACACCCTTAGAGGTCCCCACTAGTCTTGCATGTAAGAGACTCAAAGATCCCTTTGCACTCAAAGGATCCCTTTACAATTTTTTCCAAACCCATAACTAGTAAATATTTATTATATTACTAAACCATTGTTACTAGATGCTGTACATGCTGTAACTCAGTAATTATTACACACAACATGCACCAATCCCTAAAGGACAGTCAGATTTTTGATCAGTTCCTTTATTTGCCTTCATGAGACATCCTTATGGGAGGTTTCTAATAGTAATGCCAAGGTACTTTTTCCAAGTGGCAGCTTCTTAAAAAAGAAAGCAAGAGAATATCTTCTTGCTGATATTGGAAACATTTAAAATTTAACATGTTTTGAATGTCATGATTCAATTAGAAATAGCCAGGGAATATAAATAGGTCAGTAGCACAATGGTGATATTTATATTCACTAGGAAGTTTAAAAAACGTTGCCAGTTCATTAAAAAGTAGGAAGAAGAAGGCAAAGAAAGCCAAAGTACCTGCCTGGTGTTCTGAATAACCAGGCAAACTATTTCAGCCTTCTTTGTCTCATTTTTCTTTTCACTTCTCTGGATCTCTTAGCAACCATCATTTTCATGCCAGAAACAAAGATAAAATATTCCGGTCTGATGTATTTGGGGTAGTTGTTAGTTTGTTTTTCTTTAAATAAAGGCAGACTTATTCTGTCTGGAACAATGGGGGGAAAACAAGGTTACACAGCATCTTTCCTGGGATGGTAATGAAAACAATCTTCAAAATATAATTGGAAGCTTGGTGGTTAAAGTATAATCTAGATATGCTTGGAACACAGGACTCCCCAGCCTCCCTAGACCTAATTACTGCTAAATTGGGGAAACTAGCTGGAATTACTTCGGATAGTGCTTTGTCCTGTGATTTTGATGTGCTACAGATCAATGTAATTTTATCAGTTCTGGGTGTTTAGAGCTACACATAGCTCAAGTTGTTTCTCGGCAACATAAATAAAATTTCAAACACTGCATTATCAAAAACAGACAAGGGTAGAAAGACATACTGTTAGGGAAAAGCAAGAGATTTGCCACTAATCCATGTGGCCTCTGAAGTCAGATAAACCAGCCTCTTAACCCTGGTTTTGCTGCCTACTAGCTATGCATCCCTGGGCAATTTATTAATACACCTGTTTGTTCTTCAAGAAAATCAAATAGTGACGACCTCATGGAACTGCTGTGAGGAATATGTTTTTGTAAATTGCATAGAGGAGTCGAGCCTAGCTCCTGATACTTAGCAGATGCTTAATAAATATTTTTCTTTTAATTTTCTATTTTCTGCAACCACTACTGAGTAGATCTAAGCCCCACATTTACCTGAAGAGTATTTGTAGTCACATCCCTATTGCTCCACCAGAATATTTCCCATAGTTTGTCCTTGTTCTCCATGACTCACATACACCTAAAAGTTATAACAAATTCAAAATCAAATCCATCATATTCATTCCTTCTTCTCTATTCCTACTAACTACTAGTGCTATGTTTCTGCCATTTTCTTCAGACCCTAAAATCTTCCCCTAGCACACCTTTCCCTCCCTAGTTCCACTGAGTCATCCAACCATTCTCTGGGGTTATGTATGTCTCTAAAATATATTGCCCATTCATCCTGCCTTCCCCATGCATCCTCACTTGTTTGCCTTTTATCACCTGCTGCCAGGATTATTCAATAACCACCTGCCTGCTTTCACGGGCAGTGGGCATTTTCTCCCTCAAATCCTCCATGGTTAACATATCATCCTTCCTAGAGAGAAGTTCAGATTACTTCATTTGCCCGTCCAAAACCCTTCCACATCTTCCCACTGCCTGTCTAGTGAATCAGATGCAAACACCCTCACCTGGCATACCATACACCATTCACCCTACTTTCTTTCCTGGATTTTATATTCCATTACTGCCCTACAGAATACTTAAGATACTCAAACTTTATGTCAAACTATTCCATTCAAAGTCAAATCTGCATGTCTGTTTTTAATCTCTTGCCTTCATGTCTTTGCTTAGGTTGTTCCTCTACCTAAAATATTCTTCCTCCCAATTCTACCCATCAAAAAATTAAGTGCATATATTTATATCATGTCATTCATGAGATCTTTTTAAACCTCCATCTTAAAATTTAACTTTTCATCTTCAGTGACCATAAATGTATATATCTCTATTACAGCACCATCAATGATGATGTTATTTAACACATCAGCACAATGCTACACCACGTATAAGTAAGTTACTTTATTTAGAAAATCATGTTTGTTACTTTATTTATAAAATCATGCCTATAGCTCTGTGTTCCTTATTTGGTATGAATTAGTATTCTCAGTGATATTTCTAGTTCCCTAAAAAACATTTTTTCTTTCTTCACATTATTGAAGTTTTTTTTTTTTTTTAGATTTTATTTATTTATTTGATAGAAAGAGACACAGCAGAGAGGGAACACAAGCAGGGGGAGTGGGAGAGGGAGAAGCAGGCTTCCCACCAAGCAGGGAGCCTGATGCGGGGCTCAATCCCAGGACCCTGGGATCATGACCTGAGCTGAAGGCAGATGCTTAACACTTAACGACTGAGCCACCCAGGCGCCCCATTATTGAAGTTTTATGAGGAGATTTAATCCCATTACTGGGGGAGCTAGTTATACATTAGAGAAATCTGCAAAAGCAAAGGACACCGATTCTCAGCATTCATTCAACAAAATTTAAACACACACACACACTTGCTCTAAGATTTGTCCAGTGCTCATTGGTAGCTGCATATGAAAGGGACAAAAGAAACAGTTATACAAATACTAATTTATGTTAGCTGTGATGAATGCCAGTAATGAAACTGAGTATAATGAAGACACCATGGCAACAACAGTGCCAGGAGCAAGATTAGATCAGACAGAACTTGTTTTAGAAGAGGGAAAAAGATGGTAAAGTTTTGAATGGAAAAGGGAAATGACCAAAGAGAGTAATATTTACACAATAAAATGTTTTCAAATGCCTGCAAAATACAGTTGGAGGTATGGCGTGATACAAAGAGGAGTCAAGAATAACTCTAAGTGTGTGTGTCCATAGACAGATGAATAGGTAAACAAAATGTGGTATACACATAAAATGGAATATTATTTCACTTTAAAGAGGAAAGAAATACTATAGTACACTACAACATGAAGCTTGAGATGTCATATTACATGAAATAAGTCAGTTGCAGAACGACAAATACTATCCGATTCCACTTATGTGAGGTATCTAAAGAAGTCAAATTCATAGAAACAAAAAGTAAAATGGTGGCTACCAGCTGGGGCTGCAAAAGAGCATAGCTTAATGGGTCTAGAGTTTCAGATTTGCAAGATGAAAAGCTTGAAAGATAATTTTTACAACCATGTAAATATACTTAAAACTATTGATACATACATTTAAACTGTACATCTATACCATCTTATGGTTAAATGGTAAATTTTATGTGCTTTTTACCATGATAAAAAAAATACCAAAGTCCTTAGTTTGGCACATAAGGCCCAGGGCTACCTAGATGACATTCTTTCTTACTCCTCTCTCCCTTACAAACACTGGCATTTTTATTATTCTCCAAATACACTTAGTATAATTCCTGCCATAGAGTTTTTGCACTAGTTGTTCTGCTCTTCCCAGTTTATTTGTATTAATCATTTCCTACTTCAAATTCTGGTCAAATGTTATCCCCTCAGCGAGTCCTTTGCTGATGACCTAGTATGCAATCTAAATCATTTTCTTTTCCCTTATCCTGGTTGAATATTCTTTGTGGCATTTACTACCATCTGACATAGACATTTAGTTGTTTATTTGGTGTTTTCCTTATGAAAATGTAAGTGTCATTACAGTAAAGGTTTTGTTTGTTTTATTGACTGTTCACTGTTTTAGACCCACATTTGGTAGCAGTGCTTGGTATATGATATTTATTTACTATTTGCTAAATAAATGAGTCAATGAAAGATAAGTCATTTTAACACTAACAACAGGAGATAATGAGTCTTCTGACTTGAGATGTTGTTCATTATATGGATGCCCTACATTCCACATGTGCTCCTTTCCTATTCTACTGGTGTTTATACACTACTATGAGACTCACCACCATAAATTATGGTACCCACTTAGCTTTGCTAACAAAAATACCCCTAAAATAAGCTGCCAAAAACTAGCAATGACCTGTTATAGGTAATGGATTATGTCCACTATAAGAAGTGATTTCAAATAAACCTATCCTTCTCTGCCTCCCAATCTCCACCTTCCCTTGCAACAAAATACCCTGGAAAGGGACCAATCCTTTAATTTTAAGTTTGAAAACAATATTTAACCTTGGGAAAGTTATTGACTTTAATTTATATTCACAAGGAGTGTAAGAGGAGACCATGTTTAAAAACAGGTTTTGGAGAAAATATAAAGCTTGAACTTAAAGTTTTATATACGATAACAAAGAGGGGTTATTTGGGAACAAAAGACAAGTTGGGTTATTTTTAAATTTTTTATTTCACAATTGCTTTTTGATTATTATGTTCAGTTAGCCACTGTATAGTACATAATTAGTTTTTGATGTAATGTTCACTGATTTATTTCACAATTTCTAATAATTTCTCTTATATAGAAATTTACCCTCAGATCCTAATTTTATTCTTAATATTCTTCATGATTTAAAAGTGGACATTAATATATACATTATAATAATCTTTTAAATGCAAGAGTAGACATAATTCTAAACAGAATGATTTTGGATATATTTTGCAGGAATAAATATTTGCTTTTGCTTTTGAACTCAAGTGGGTTCAATTCACTTTGCAAACCTCATTCATGTTTCCAGTTCTTAGCTCCAGACATAATACCCTCCACAGATGGTGGATGTCATTTGATCCTGCCCCTTTCTAGCAAATTCACATATGTCAGCAAATGAGCCTAAAACAACTCCAGGTTTCAAATGCAAAACATTCGTAAATTACACTGATTCATAATCAGGACAACATAATAAACTACAATCTAGTCATTCTCAGTGGGCCTTATTCAGCAGAAAAAAAGCCATAGAATGGAAGCCAAGAGAGGATGTTGAGCTTGGCTCTTCCAGTACTAGGCTTTTGGAAATTCAATTACTTTCCTGTGAAAAGTACCAGAATGACAGGCTTGGAGAATAAAATGTCTCATCATTTCAGGACACTAAATAAAAGAACAGACTTGCCTGACCACAAAGGCCCACCAAGAAACTGAATTCCCAGGAGCTTTCATTCTCCACCTTGAATGAGGCACTTTCACAGTCAACGAGTTGTGCCAACCTCCACCCCTGGCTGTCTTCTTTATTCATTTAATGAACTACAACTCCTATTTTAGTATCCATCCATTTGAATTGCTGTGACATAGGAGGGATTGTATGGAAAAGCAGAACATTTCTGTTGCTGTAGTTATTTTTAAGACTTTTTTTTCCTTGTAAACTGAGAGAAGTGACAGAATTCAAAATCATAGAACTGAGAATAAGGATAGCATTTTTTTAAAAAGATTTTATTTATTTATTTGACAGAGAGAGAGAGATCACAAGTAGGCAGAGAGGCAGGCAGAGAGAGAGAAGAGGAAGCAGGCTCTCTGCTGAGCAGAGAGCCCGATGTGGGCCTCGATCCCAGGACCCTGAGATCATGACCTGAGCTGAAGGCAGAGCCTTTAACCCACTGAGCCACCCAGGCGCCCAATAAGGATAGCATTTTAAAGGAGTCAATATAATTCAGGTCTCAGTGGGGGTCTTGTTAAAAAAGTGTCTAATAGGAAAAGAACAGGAGTAATGAAAAGATCAGTATAAATAATTCTGAGATGTTCATATGGAAATTATGTACATGTGATGTATCAAATAAAATATTTAGGAAAAGTAAAAACTTTCATATTGCCTGTAGCCTTTATATATTTGTTTTTTTGTACTTTCAAGAAAGAACATTCTGCTGTTTCTGGAGAAACAAATGGGTCAATCAGTTCTGCTATTTGTGCCCTTCAAGAATTTAATTATATAAAAACCAAGCTGGAAAAAAAAAACAAAACAGAAATCCAACAACCTATCGAACATATAGGTTCAATCTGACTAATTTGAATTACTATAGTTAGATGATCTCAGGTTGATATTTCAAAAGCTAAATAACTCAAAAAAATCAGTCGTAAATCGTCTGCAAACAAAGGCTATAAAGCTGGGAATGACTATCTTTCCGCAAAAGGGTCTGCCTAAGTTTATGAACCCAAATTTCCAAGGCTGTTCAATCTTAGGACTCTGCTTGCTGAGACTGTGGAAGATGGTGGCATGCCTGTATCTCAGGACCATGTAACACCCTGTGCCTCTGGGATGTCCTCTTCTTAGTCTCTCAACTGTTAGATGATTTTTATTTTCCTCAAAGTTAAGTGCAGATGTCTTGCAACTCTGAGCATTTCCATCAAAAAAAATTTTTTTTAAGAACTAAAAAAAGACCTCCCTGAAAATTCGATCACTAGAAGGTTGGCATGTGAAGGACAAAAGAAATGAATCTTTTCAATGTATCTTTATAGTTTTCATTTTATTCCTGCCTATCCACACCACATAAAAGTGTTCCCTTTTTATTTGAAATACATTCAAAATTATTCAAGTTTAACAAAAATGTCTTTATTACTTATGATATGGGTTTTCTAATTTCTACTTGAGAGAAAGAACTACAGTGAAATAAATAAATTATCTAAATAATGTCAGTTTATGTTGATGAAATTGGGTACATTTTGCCTTGTGAGATTCTAATTATTTTGTATTTTCAATGATTTACTTTTGCCCAGTCTTATTCTGGAATGATTTGAGGCAGGTTAAAAAGATGCAGGCAATCTAGATAGATAAATTTTTATTAAAAAGTGAGAGAAATGTAATAAGGGAAAAATAAGAGCAGAAAAGTAAAATGAATCCCAGAGTGACAGCCACAAATAATACAGGCAGTAAAACCCTATATACACTCATGGGAGATGGGCCAGAACACTGATCTGTGTCCCATGTTTTCTAGCAGGTAACAGGAACTGGAAAATGTAGAATCACAGTATCCATAAGTTAAGAGCAAACAAGCTGATTAGGACAAGTACAAGTATTCCTTATAATGAGAAAAAAGAGAAACTGCTCTCTGTGTCCTTATAGAGAGATACCGTGAGATTTATTTAACAAACACCCCTCATACCATCCTTCAAATAAACACAGTGAGATGTGTAATTGTACTGCTTCTATATAACCTACTTTTATGTGAGCTGATGACATTACAACAAAGCACAGTTCAGTAAAAACCATTTCACCCAGGGACTGTATATTACAGTCCACAGAGTTTTCTCTGAGAGTCTGGCTTAATTCAGGGATAGATTTTATTGCAAAGGGGACGCACAGCCAATAAGTATACTTTTCATGGCACTTTTTTTTCTTAGAACTTATCGTATTTTATAAATAAGTCTTTCATCTTATTCTAGACTGTAAGCTTCATAAGTATACAGACAACATTCTATCCCCAGGTCCAACAAAGCAGCTGACACACAGCAAGCATGCGAACATTTGCTCAATGTTGAATGAATGCTTGATTTTCAGGAATTTCTACAAATGTTGTTCCTCTCAAGCATTTCAGGATTTTCTCCCTGTCAAGCACCTGGAGGGCAGGCAATGTATGTGATAGGTCCTTGTGGAGATATATAATTAAAGCAATCAGTTGGACTCACTTGAGCTCCTTTCCAATCAAGCTGGTAATTGTAGGTACAGTGCCTGAAATTAGATAATGCTGGACTTATATAGCAACAAATTATCATCTTCCATTAAAATCGTGTACTACTAAGCCAGCACAAGTACGGTTATTAAGCTTAATCATACTGGGGAACTCTGGGAGCAGGTGTGAAAGATGGGTCTCAGAGTTATCCCACTCAACAGGAGAGGGAACTATGGTATTTATACACCAGCTTCCATCAGTCACTAGTTGAGGGCTATCCCCAGAGGAATGTTAGATCCTTGTCATTTCTGGCCTGTCCTATTTGAGGGCAGGACAGGATCTGGGGATCAGAAACTTCTCTGAATTGGTAAGGCCTATAGCACTAGGGGCACTACGGTATCTGCTACAATAAATTTGTTTAAGGTAACATAGTATATTTTTTAAAAAGAAAAGGGTTAGGTGGAATTTGACAATTTTATCAAATAATATTCTACCATTAGACTTTTTCAAGCATTAGAAAGAAACCTGAAAAGAAGAGAAAGAAACAACTACATATTTTATTTATTTATCATCCATCCATCCATCCATCCACCCACCCATTCTCTTTTGTCCTCCCTGGACTAGAAGGATCACACATTGCAGATTCATATTTGGTGACCCTGAATCCTCTAAGCAGAAGGTTTTTCTATCACCTGAAAGATAGTGATTTTACTCATTTGCCATTTAATTTCCTTATTATTTTTATTTCTAGTACCATATATTTACTCTCTCTGATTAGAAATTTTCAGTGATTTACTTTGGCAACTTTACCTGGAAACAAGCTATACAACCTGAATTCTAAAGCACAGTATGCATTTTCTTAAATCCTAAAATAGTCTCAATCAATTAAGATCAGAGTAATTGTTACCAAGCAGCTTGGAAAAGCAAGGACATCTGACTTCCCATTTAATGGTCAGAGAAGCTGCATGTGAAAAACAAAATATGGCTAAGCAAACAGTTCTTCCTGGGAGTGAGTCAACAAAAGCAAGGGCAGTTTATCTGCATATACAATTGATAAAACTGAGTTACAGAATATTAATGCTGAAAGCCAAGTCAGTAACTTGAAAAGAAGTGGAAAATAAGGAAAGAATAATGGAGATTAAGATTTTAAAAAGCTGTTTCTAACTTAAGCATGTTGGGTGTACATACAAATCCTGGTTACGGTGGGTATGGTGCAAGAAAGCTGGTTAGATCTCAGAGGTTTCAAAATGACACATGGAAAAGCAATTGTGTCAATTAAGATTATGTTTGGCTACAACAGACATGAATATAGAGGCTCAAGGGAAATTGGAGATTGTTATTTTTCTTTCTCATTTAAAAGAGGTCCGCAGGTGGGCAGGTTAGGGCTGTTATGGTAGTTCCATGGTATTATCAGGAATCTTGATGCCCATTTTTCTGCTTCAACATTCTAACATATGCCTGCTATTCCCAAGATGTTCTCATGCTTCTGGGTAACTGCTGGAGCTCCAGCCATCACTTTGGTGCAGGCTAGGTGCAACTCAAAAGATGGGGTAAAAAAAAAAAAATCTCCCTCCCAAGTAATTTAAATTCACAAACAGTCGTCCCAGAATTTCACACCTTTCCGTATGTTTCCACTGTGGTCAACATTACTTATCACGTGATCACAGTTAACTACAAAGGAATCTGGAACTCTCATTCTTTGTTTGTTTGCTTATGCTATGTAGCAATGACTGGGACTGAACTGTAACCAGGATTTATATGTATACCAGACTTGCTTAATTTAGAAATAGTTCATTAGAACTGAAAGAGTAGGCAGTTAGTAGACATGAGCTGGAAGCCTGGGTGATGATAAATAGGTTATATATTAGAAGCCTGGGGACAAAACATTTGACTTTGTCCTAAGGACTTCCAAGGCCCCTCAACATCCTGGCCTTGTGGCTTCCAAGTCCCCTGAGCTAACAGACCACGAGCCACAGGTGGAGAACATGAGCTGTCCTCTTCCACCTCTGCTGCAGGGTAACCCCTAGGCTCATTATAATCATTTGAATTGCAGTTTCAGCCCCCCTCCATGGGGGAAGGCTGCCATGATGGTTCTGATACAAACCCCGTAGAGTCAAAAACTTCCCCTCCCAACCAGTAGGAGGAGTTCCCCCAAGTGATTGGAAGCAGCCTCCATTAGAGACCTTCCTGTCCATGACCCAAGACCCTGCTTACATAAAAAGAAAAGATCCCTGTAGCCTCAGGGCAGTTGCCACTACTGGGCCTGCCCACTCTCCCAGCTTGAGAATGTACTGCCCTTAATAAACTGCTCTGTGCTTCCTATCTTCCTTCTGGCTATCTTTATTTGAGCATGAATCCTAGGGTATATCTTTTGTGCGGGGAATCCAAGAACCAAGACCTCCACTCATACAACGTAGACTCTCCCACAGGTAACAGAACCTTAATTTCCATCCTTCTTTTTCTTATTGTCCACTTTTATTTCAAGTTATTGACTTGGCTTTTGGCTTTAATATTCTATTATTATTCAGAGTTCTGTTATTGTCATAGAAGGGAAAAAGTGATTCTTGTTTTAGGCAATTGTAAGTTACTGTCTCTATAGACACATAAGGGCAAGATCACCCAAAAGAGAGAACTTGAGTATGGCCCTTACCTTAGAAATAGGCACAGAAAGAGAGGTGGATTGGGTGGTGTCATTCCTTAAAAATTTTGACCAGCCAACACACAAAGAGGCATTCTCCTTCATCCATCCTCATGACACCAGAAAGTACATCCAGTTCAGTGCTATGTTTTAATCACCAGTGTTTGTGGTATATTGACTTTATGCCAAATTCTTTGCTAAAAATTTACCCCTTGAAACAACCAATGTACAAAGGGACTATTCTATCCATTTTACAAATGCAAAAGGAAATAAAGTGATAAGGACACAGAGTTAGGAAGTGCTAAAACTATAACTTGAGCCAGATATTTAGACCCTAGAGACTCATTCTTCACTACTATCCTATAATTATGTTTCCTTTTTGTATCTTGACAGAGCCAGAATTAGGGTGGAGTGGATGAGATATATGCCCTGGGCACAAAACTCAACAGGGTGTAAGAACATTCAGTAGTCAAAATAAATAATATCTTGATGAAATATTTTTAAAAATAAACATAAATGAAAAATATTCAGATAAATAAAATATCAAAATTTTAAATAAAGACATATATATTTGAATTAGGAAAATGTCCTATGACTTTTGACTATATAAGGCCTAACAAGACAAAAATTGGTCCATTTAAAAAAAAACTTGCACATCACCTCAACCAATGTTTCCCAATAGCATCATTACTGACATTTGGGGCTAGAAAATTATTTTAAGGGAAAGGCTTTCCTGTACATTGTAGGATATTTAGCAATACCCCTGGACTCTACTCAGTGGATGCCAAAAACACTTCCTTCAGTTGTGACAACCAAGTATGTTTCCAGACATTGCCAAATTTTCCAGAGTGGACAAAGTCTCTTGGTTAAAAACCACTCACCCAGGTACATCTGATTTATTTTTGAATTGTTAAAAATAATTTGAAGTCTCTTTAAAACTGCACATTTTTTTTCATAACACATTCATCCCAGAAATGTGGCAAATTACTTTATTAGTGATAGGTTTGTTTTGTACAAACATACTAAGCCAATGTGATGAATTCACCCTTTGCTCATTGTAATTTAAAAAGTCCTCTGTGGCTTGAATATGTACTCTATGAAGAAGAGAGGTGAGCTCAGGTGAGCTGAGGCTGAATTTTTCATTATGCTATTATTCCAACATTAGGTCGCAATTAACTTTTATTTTTTATTTTTTTTTTTTTAAAGATTTTATTTATTTATTTCACAGAGGGAGAGAGATCACAAGGAGGCAGAGAGGCAGGCAGAGAGAGAGGGGGAAGCAGGCTCCCTGCTGAGCAGAGAGCCCGATGCGGGCCTCGATCCCAGGACCCTGAGATCATGACCTGGGCCGAAAGCAGAGGCTTTAACCCACTGAGCCACCCAGGCGCCCAACTTTTACATCTTTCTTACTTCAAACATCCTTGTAATTCATACCTAACATCCCAAGCCCTCATTAAATAGACAAGCAAATCAGATAAAAATAGGAGCAGAAGGAAAAGAAGGAGACGGGAAGGATGTGGTAGGGGAGATTAAGTGGTCTGCAGGGCCCAGGTTAGTGCACAGGTGCACATAATCATTCCTGCTGATATAATGGAAAGATTCTGTATGGGTTTTGGCAGTTCATTGACCTTGCTTTGAATCCTGACTCCTCCTTTTCTTAACTTGTGTGACATTAGCTAAGTTACTAACTCTCACTCTGTAAAGTGTGCTCAGTAATTCAAACCTCTCAGGGGTTCTATGGAGATTAAGATAAGATAGGCAACACATGTTAATTTCTATTATCCTTTCTTGTTTGCATTCAGATGATCTCTCTCCTCACTAGGTTTATAACAAATTTTCATATGCTCCTGAAGCATAAGAAAGTGATACAGGACAACATACCTTCTATACAAAATCTCAATGCAACAAAATAACGTCAGTGGCCCAGGAAGTTGCTCATTTCTGCTTGCTTGATCCGTATGCTACTCTGTAACTTCTTAATGCAAAACTAGGAAAACTGTCCTGCTCTCTGGACCACTAAGATAAATAGAGTTGGTACCAAAAAATCATGTGAGGTTTCTAGAAATTGGAGATGTGGGGAGGAGTAAGGAGATGAAGCTGCCTCAATATTAGTGTTCTTGTTAAAAAAAAAAAAAAGTACCTCTAGTTTAGATAATTGATCCTTGGTTTGTATTCTTTCACTATATAAATAATAAAATGTTAAGTATATATTCTTTATAGAAATATTTCTGTGTCTACATTGTGATGTTTTTCATAATGAATGTCTCAAAGATTCATTTTTTCCCCTTTTCTCACTGAGATTCTATTGACTTAAATCTACTCTGAAGTGCTCCTCAGAGACTGTCAATGAGAAAATATACCTTTGCTTTAGAGTCTATCCTTTTGCAGTTCTTATTTACATATTTTCACTTAATGTTGAATAGTTTAAGTTAAAGTCACTCAAAATGTCTCTCACTATTTTTTTAAGATTTTATTTATTTATTTGACACAGAGAGAGAGAGATCACAAGTAGGCAGAGAGGTAGGCAGAGGGAGAGGGGGAAGCAGGCTCCCTGCTGAGCAGAGAGCCCCATGCGGGGCTTGATCCCAGGACCCTGAGATCATGATCTGAGCCGAAAGCAGAGGCTTAACCCACTGAGCCACCCAGGCGCCCTCTCACTATCCTTCTTTTCATAACCTGATTTCAGTTTTTCTTTTCCAACTAAAAATAGTGCAATTGCAAATATTCTATTTAATGATGTGCTTTTTTAAGATAAAATGTAATATGCTTAAAATTATGCTGTCTCCATCAATAAGGAGACTTCGTAAAGTTGGATAAAACATCAAGCAATTGAAATAATACCATCTTTTCACAATATTCAATGTCCTGTTAAATAACCTGTCAAACTGCTTCTGGTAAGCTCAAATTATTTACAAACATTGAATTTTTAAAAATACATTTATCTAAGGAAGCCATATATAACAAGTTCAATTTTCTTGAATAGTCAATGCATTTAATGAATCTGTGAAGTGTAGACAAGTTATTTTACTCGGGTTATACTGCACGGGAGAAAGAGATCATAACATGCATCCCTAGAAAACTACTGCCCCAGCACAGAGGAATTTTATTATTGGAAATTAGAAAGAACCCTGTCCTAGAAGATTAGATAAGTAAAGAAAGGCCCAATAATAAGGGAGAAGTATCACTATATACCATCTGCTATAGTTTAGGTAATTGAAGCAGATTCTAAGATGGTGATTAGCATGGGAAAGGATTATTAGGCAGTGCTCCTGAGATCAACACCCACAGAAGGAAAGGGAGAAGGGAAGGAAGCCAAAATTTGGCAGGGAGAACATGTTGGGCTGTGATGCAGTCACAAGGTAGGCCTTAGCCAGCTATATGAGGAGCTCTGAATCAAGGATGACCCTTTCCATTTTTAAGAATTCAAGCCAGGGGTGCCTGGGTGGCTCAACTGGTTAAGTCATTGCCTTTGGCTTAGGTCATGATCCTGGAATCCCAGGATCAAGGTCTGTATCAGGCTCCCTGCTCAGTGGGGACTATGCTTTTCTCTCTGACCCTCTTCCTTCTCATGCTTTTTCCCTCATTCTCTCTCAGATAAATAAATAAAATCTTGAAAAAAAAAAAAAAAGAATTCAGGCCTGGAGGCTGAGCCTTTGTAGTTCCCTGTCAAGGAGGCATGACTTTGGGCCAAGTGGATCTACTCAATGAGGCAGTTCAGCAGAAGGCTGATCACTGAGATCTGGATGATGGTGGCACACACAGCAGCCGGACCAATATGTCCTTCAACTCCTGGAGGAGGTCTGGGTGGTACATCACAGCATCTACTATTACTACACTTTTTTTTCTTTATGTTTTTATCAGAGCCACTTATAATTACTATTAAGCCTTTAAGAACCATCACTAATATCTCTATGAAAGAAATAAAATAAGTTATTTGAAAAACAAAGCTGCAAGCACAGAACTGTATTTTTGAAGACATCAATGACTATAGTTACTCCCCGGCCAAAACATTTGACAGATGGAGACCCTGGGGTATCAGGTGGTTTTGTCCTGGGTCACAGTGTTAGTTAATGTAAACTCAAGTCTCTAAGCTCCACCATTCTTTACCATATAATATCCTTCACATAGTGCTTTCCTCTTGCTTTCTACCAAATCTATTTCCTAGCAATCCTAGATAAAAATAACCTATAAAAGTTGGGGGAAAATAACAAACATATATACAAAAACCATGGAAGTGTGGAGGATATATTAGCCACATTTTCATGGTCAAACTCTAATGACCTTTCCAAGAATACTGTGATTATATCCATTCCTTTCTTCATCTTGCTAAGTCAAGAGAGATGTGTGGTATTGGGAAAGGGGAAGTAACTTCTCTTAGTGGTCCTGAGTTGTCAGAGTCAGATAAACTGCTAGTACCATATTTATCAGCTCTTGTGAATTGCCTTGAGTTTTTGAGACCCACTGTGTGTCATGTTGAGTCTGTATTTAACTGGATTATTAGACATGGAAGAGAGCAGTGAAATTGGTCATGCTTATTTTCTCTGGATATAAGCCCCACATGAGTTCTACCTCAGGAGTTTTCTTCCTCCTGGTATCATATCAATGGATTACCCAGGACACCCGAGGACCTCTGCCAAATATTACATTTTAAGATCTCTTCCTAGATCTACCTTTATATCTAGCGTTGGTCTCTGAAATTAACAAGAAGAGATGGAGGTATGATAATTATGGCTAGTCCAATCTTCTTGCCAAAGAGAATGCAAAAATTGAAAACAACGGCAGATTCCCCCTGAAAGTATGAAATGCAATCAATAGTATATTCATCATTGGCTGCCATAAAAGTTTCAGGATGATCCAGGAGAGAAGGAAGAATGTTCATGGATTTGTCTTCTTGCTGCCTGGATTGTGTCCTATCAGCCATATTGAACTCACAAGACCACATCTCCACTATGGTATTAAGTAACAATTCAAGTCAGTAAACAGAGATCAGCAATTACCCCTGCCCTGTTGGATAATGCAATAGTTCCCATGCTTTCCATACATACGCATACTGCCAGTGATGGTGATGTTGGACCCGACAGTGGTTGCTACAAATGATATTGACTAGCCAAGTCAGAGCCAGGACCCATTCACAGCAGAGGGTCTGACCAGTTATAAAATTCAGAGCTGTCAGAGAAGATCTGTGAAGTGTGTCTCTAACTTCTGCTTTTTACTTAGAAATTTGAGTGCCATGGAACTATTGCAATGTTTAGCCTTTAAAAAATTTAGTCATGTATAGATTCTGAATCCTTTTGCCCAATAAAACTTAAATGTAGTGTGAAAAATATGAATTAAAGGTGATACCCCAGTCAAAACTCATTTAGAAGGGAGAGCCATGGTTAATTCTAAGGCAGAAGTCATCCTATGTAAAGGAATAGGTCAATCAGATTTTTCAAATTGAATGATGAGATAATTTTTATGCTGCCATCCTAGGTCGAAGACCAATAGGCAAGATGCCCAACCAGTGTGCCGAGGCTGGCATATAGAAATTGCTTAAATTTTAGCTCAACAGATTTGGTCACTTCTACTAATTTAATTACAGGGTATTCCTTGGCAGCTGATAGATTTATACACAGTCACCTTTATTCAGCACATTTCGCAAATTCTATTTCTATTTCTATTTCTATTTAGGGAGGCTCATTTCTGGAGGTAAGAAAAAAGTTCAAGTCAAATGAATCCATTTACCCCCAGAGACTCTTTCCACAGGGCAGAATCCTGTGGGCCCCAAATTCTTGAGTTTTATCACATCATTTTATCAGATACGCTAGCTAATTAAATTTTAGAACAAGGGTGAAAAAGGTAAGTATCAAACTAATCTATAAGATTCCCCCAGCCATCTCTCTAGCACCTATTTTAGGAGAAAATTTAGTCAATTTATACTCTTATACTCCTCAAGTTCAACCTGTTTGAGATAATTTAAAAATGAGTGGAAGGAGACAAGCATTTTAATACTGAAATCTTGATTCCCATGAAGCCCAAGATTCACTGAGTCCTAACATCCTGTCTCTACCTTGAGGCAGCCTGTTGTCACAAAAATACAGCAGAATAGTAAGATCTTGACTTCCCTACAATAGTGCAGCAGAAAATACCCATGTCTACTTCAGTCCTTCATAAGGCTAAAATATAAACATTAGGATGATTTTAGAATTATAAAATAAGCACAATCTAAATTTTAGATCCCCCCCCCAGTTCTGTTTCCTAACTCCCACAATATCTGGGAAACTTGGTTTTTATTCATAAAATGAAAAGGAAGGATCTTATGATAACCAGGACTTCTGATTTGTAACATTAAATAATTCTACATTTATATCTACAAATGGGACAGTTATGGGACAGTTTTTCATCTTGCTGATATCAACTTTTTAATTTTATGTTCTTTCCTCTTCTCTGGTTTCCACCAACTAAGTACAAGTCTCCACCATGTCTTGGTTAAATTACTGCAATAAATTTCTGCTCTGAGCACATTTATGATTTCAGCTATACCTTTCTCTCAACTCCTGAATGGCCCTTTACCTGAAGTGGAATCCCACTGCTCTCAGGTTTCAAGTTCAAAAGCCTTCACATAACCTTAGAGACCTAAGAGATAGTATCATCTAGACCATACCAGAGATTTGTCTCATTCTTACCACATTCCTGTCTAGTATTTCATTCAAATACAATGGTCATCACTTCAGGGCCTTCCCACACTCACCATCAAACTGTCTCATTAACATGCTGACTCTATGTCCCATCTCTTCCTTCATTTCTCACCTTGAATACCACTATTTCAAGGGTGGGCATTTTTGATCCACCTAGATCAGTTCTCTCTAAAATCAGTTCTTTCTCCTTCAACATCCAACATTTTGCTTTATAGCATTTGGCACAACACTAATGGATTTGGTGGTATTATTTATTACATTTATGCTTTCCCCAAGGGGTTGCTTATTTTGATAACTTCTATATAGCCTGGGTCTGGCACACTGTCTAGTACAAAGGAAGTATTTGAAGAACAGCTGTGAAGGTGAAATATCTCTAATAAAATGTTTAATCTCACTGGTGTAATCCAATCCTGGTAGCCTCTCTCTTACCTGTCCTATTTTTCAAATTTCATATGATTGCCATGGACAAAAGAAAAATGCACATGATGCTACCTGTCATGAACTATGATTAAAATGCTAATTAAGGGCACCTGGGTGGCTCAGTGGGTTAAAGCCTCTGCTTTCGGCTCAGGTCATGATCTCAGGGTCCTGGGATCGAGGCCCGCATCGGGCTCCCTGCTCAGCGGGGAGCCTGCTTCCTCCTCTCTCTTTCTGCCTGCCTCTCTGCCTACTTGTGATCTGATCTCTCTCTCTGTGTCAAATAAATAAATAAAATCTTTAAAAAAAAAAAAATAAAAAAATAAAATGCTAATTAAGCTAGAGCTCTATACATTTGAAAATGCCCTGTTCCAAATATTCTAAACATACATTACTCAGCATATACACAGGAGACATGTCTGATACACAGCTGTTCTAAAGTATCCCTGCTTAATTAGCATCTATCTACATATGCTATGACTTCACTCAGTTACTATTGGAAAGCATATACAATTTCTGTCAATCAAACTTATTCATATGGATCACTAATAATTGGTCTTGACAGAGTCACCATGAGCTAACACCTCATTACAAAAAAAAAGGCAAGACATGCTTCTCAAATAAAGAAAAATACAGAAATGAGGCCATAGTAAAGGTTTACATAAAGATCTACAAAGGACCATTATGGATTTACAAAAACAAATTTCTTTATACATATCAAGTAATGCAAAGCAAATTTTGTCCCCTTTGAATCCAAAAAAATAAAAGAAATCATAATATATATTTTTAATTTACTCCTACTCAAATATATCATGGACTACCTCATTCTGTGGCACAGAGTCTTGTTCACACCAAGACTTACTCATCTGTAGGATATAAAAAGGTTATCCTATATCTTTTCCCTTATAATTTTCAGGTTTGAAATGAAAGCAAGAAGAGGAGGATAAAAAAAATTCAATTCTAATTCTCCTCCTCCTCTTCCTCCCTTTTTACCTTATCTCCAAAAGGAAAGAGAAATGGGGTAAATTGGATTGGTAGTATGAACAACAGGAAGAGAATAGAGAAAAGGAGGCAAGTGTTTTGGGTGAAAGCAGAAGGAAGAAGGCAAGAGAGAGTAAGATTACATTTTTTTATGTGCACCATATATTCATAGTGACAGGCAATCAGACCATGAGGTCTGTCCTGCTGAGCTAGCAGATCTTCACTTGGTGGGGTCACTGGACACCCAAACAAACTGCTTCATGCAGTGAGGACTGGCATGAAACCATGCACATCAGCTTATCTTCTGGTTCAAGGTGACCATCTTTTGAATAAATAGAGAGTGGGGCCAAAATCAGTCTATGGTTTCTGTCTGTTGGCAATGCCAAACCTGTATAGAATTCTATTTATTGAAAAATTTATGGAGAAACAGAGAGAATAAAATAAAGCCTGTAAACAAAATTCCTTCAATTAAAAAAGGAAAAGAAAACCCATCCTTTAGAATCAAAATCAATGTAACTACATTATTTAGCAAAAAGCTTCAAATTAGATGTGATCAATCTATCTATTATCTATCTATCTATCTATCTATCTATCTATCTATCTATCTATCTATCTATCTATCTATCTATCTTGGGAATATTACTGGACCATAAAAAAGAACGAGATCTTGTCATTTGCAACAACATGGATGGACCTAGAGGGTGTAATGCTAAGTGAAATAAATCAGACAGAGAAAGACAAATTTCATATGGTTTTAGTCGTATGTAGAATTTAAGAAACAAAAAAATGCACAAACAAAGCCAAAAAGACAAACAAAAAAAACAACTTCTTAAATACAAAGAGCAAATTGGTAATTGCCAGAGGAGAGATAGATGTGGCAGATGGGTGAAATAGATAAAGAGGATTAAGACTACACTTACCATTATGAGAACTGGGTAAAGTATAGAATTGTTGAATCACTACATTGTACACCTGAAACTAAGATAACACTGTATGTTAATTATACATCAATAAATAATAAACAGTAAAGAAATACATTAAGGAAAAAAAGTAAAAAGGAAAGTTTCAAATTAATAACTATATTATTTAGAAGAAAGAAGCTATAGGGTTTGATATCCATGTTAGAAAGTGAGAAGATATAATGCCTTTAGTGTAAAATGAATAGAAAGTTATATGGACATAACAAGCTAAAATTAAAATATGGAACTTAAAGGGAGAAGAGTAGGATAACAAAGAGTCAAAAAGGAAGCTAATAACATCTTATTAAGTTTGAATTTGCAATGGCATTAAGAAAAACTAAATATGTAAATCAGAGGAATACCCTGAAAACTTCTCATTAAAAGCAAATAAAAAGGGCAGACAAAGGAAAAATTTCAAAAAGGTCATGCTTCTGAGGAAGGTTGAAAAGAGTGAGGAACATGAGCATTTGGGATAGAAGAAATATGAAAAGACATAGCTGAAGAGACAATATCTCAACTGGAAAAATTTAAGGAGATCTAAAACAGGATCATAATGTTTCAGGTGAGATCAGTCAAAAGAGTTGATGCCTTACCAGGGAAAAAAACACATTAAAAAAAAAAAATCCTACAAGTTCCTGGCAGACAAAGAGATTCCTTATGGAAACAAAGCCTCAGACTTCCCTATCATAAAGGGGAGAGTGGAGACGAAGCTACAGTCTTTTGAGACAATGGGATGGACTAGAGGAAATGCTTATGCATTTAAATTATCTTTCATTAGCAAAAGAAAAAGAAATGAATTCTCAAACACGTAAAAACTCAAAAAACACCATCATCAACCTTTGTTTGAAACCAAAGATTTAATACCAACTCCAGATGACATAGAGGTGAGAGAAATTTCAGACTTCAAAGATACAGAAAGTTTTACAATTATTAGATTAAGAAATGTTATTAGAACTATTAAGAGACTACTAAGAACTATTATTAATATTACCATTACGATTAAGAATAATAGCAGGTAACATTTATTGGGTGCTCATTTTCTGAGCAGTACCACATGTGACTTATCTCATCTTCACTACTACCTTTCACATAAACAATTTTATATGTCTATTTACAGTGAATACACTGAGGTAGAACAATCCCCAAGATTGCCACAGCTTATAAATAGCTTGCTTGGAATTAAACTCACAACTTTAATCATGACACTAAAGCTTTTCCTTGCTATGTTTGAACTGCTACATCAGGTTTAGATTAATTAATTGCAAACTGGTGCCAAACTTGGCTGAGCTCTTTCTGTATGCATAATTCATATAGTGTCTATGGCCACATATAACCCCTTTAAACAGTAAAGAAGATATTGTTCTTTTCCAGAACTTACTAGTCATGGCTAACCTGTATATAGCATTTGTCAAGTTATAGGCACTCTGCTAAGCAGTTCACACATATTAATTCATCTATCCCCACTTTATCAATGTGAACACAAAGCATAGAGAGAGTTAATAACTTGTCTAAGGTCACCCATCTTCTAAGTGACAGACCTGGATTTTATTTTAAACCCTATCTACTATTGCTTTCATTAAAATGGTTGGGATTGGGATGCCTGAGTGGTTCAGTCAGTTGAGGGACTGCCTTTGGCTCAGGTCACGATCCCAGGGTCCTGGGATCGAGTCCTGCATCGGGCTCCTTGCTCAGTGGGGAGCCTGCTTCTCCCTCTGCCTGCTACTCCCCCTGCTTATGTGCACTCTCAATCTCTGACAAATAAATAAAATCTTAAAAATAAAATAAGATAAAGTGGTTTGGACACTAGGGGGATTTTTCTTCACAAAATCATAATTGTGTAGAAAATTATCAAAGAACTTGAGAAATTATTGTTTCATAGTTTAAAATCTTACACTGAATAATTTCACTACTTGTTCTCATTCATTGAGAAAAACTTATAAATCAACCTAATCACAGAAATATCCTCTCAGCAAGCCCCGATGGATATCTTCTTCCATCAAAAAATATCGCCCTGATAACTACCCTTCATAGTCAGAATATAAAAGATGGTGTCAATATGCATAGGAAAAAAAGAAAATTAGAAAACATATTAAAATGTTAAGAGTCTATATCTGTTCATGGAATTCTGGATGTTTTCTTTATCCTTCCCGTGTTCTCCAAGTTTTATAGCTTTCCCTCTAAATTACTATAAACTTATGCATGTAATATATAAGCACAGCTAGGTAAAAAATGATGCATAGAAGTACTGAAAAGAAAGATTACGCTGTTACGAGGGTTTATTCCTGGATGGTGAAGCTATAGATGGATTTTTCTTTTATTATTATTTTTTAATTGTTCAAATTAATCATAATCAGAAAACCTTATTTTGGTGCTGGAAAATCATTATTTTTAATAAAAAGAATTACAGCATAACATCACAAAAATTTTTGCATGGTGGGTCATTCTCAGTAGAAAAAACTTCACACATGTCATACACATTCAGAATCTACTGAAGCTCTGCTGTGTATCATGGGCAGCCTCTGGGTTTGCTTCTAGTTTCCTGTGGTTTACTCAGACTATAAACATCATTTACAATGGCAAACTTTTAACTACACTAACCCACATTAGAAAATTCTCAGAGGTTCTCAAACCTCAAATGTGCCGTATTTTAACTGAAGCCTTTTTGGATAATCTTTCTCACACAGAATCTTAACACTTTTTTTTTTTAAACAAGGAAATAATTTACTGAGGCAAATACTGAATACTACATATTTATTTGTGTATTTAAAATACTAATTTAAATCCTAAAATTACCTAGAGTAAAACAGTTGTAAAGCTTATCTTATTAATTCTAAGTAATTTACTCAACCCACAGTGACAGATAAATAAAGCTTTGAGTTTTTAAGATTAAAATTATTTAACAAACATTTATTAGTGATTTCTAGGTATCAAGCACAGAGCTAATAGAAGAGAAACATCTTACTTGTCAGAATTTTGTTAGGTGAAAAAAATAGCCTCATTCCTCTTTAATATTAATAAATATAAATGAAGAAGTACACATAAACATTCTAAATTCTAAATGCTAATATGCTATGTATTGAGGCAATTCTAGAAAGAATATTTAAATATTTGTGTTGAATTAAATATCAAGCATACCTTTAATCATGCACTGGTAAACAGTGGGTTTCTCTTTTATCTTATCTCACAATCATTACTTATTAGCTCAGAAGTAATATCCTAGGGGATATTCTTCCATAACCCAGAATTGAGTGATCAGTTTGGCATTAAATAGAAGTCTTGAGAAGAAGAATCATCTAAAGTTAGTTTCAAAGTGCAAATTCGAGTATAATCATCACTAGTACTAGCAATTGGCATGAGCTTGCCTTCCATATTGAGAGTGGTCTCACACATTACATAGTATCTGTGGATAGGTAATCTACATAATTTCATTCTAACACAAAACAAGATCAAAATGAATGCATCAAGAGTTTGAGACTAGAACGTGTCTTGAATCTTAATGATGAATTTGTACATTAGGAAGGAAAAGAAAGGCTGGGAAGAGAGGATAGGGTGGAAAGAGGTAGCAGTCTGGTGACTGAAATAATATTCAATTGATGTGACTATTTATTCATTTATTTGTCCATTTAAAAATATTTTTGAAGCATCTAGTATGTGTCAGGGACTAAGAATGCAAAAATAAGGAGGGCAGCCAGGCTTCCAGTCCCAAAGCAATTCAAAATCTCCTAGTTAGCAGATACAGAGATTGCAAGCCCTAGTTCCTTACCCTAATTCTTTTTACCTGAAACTGGAAATTGCCAATTAAAGGTAGGGCACCTAGTTCTTTTGAGATGCCCTTAAAACGATGGTCCTTCAAAAGAATCTTTGAAAGCAAACTAAGGAAAATTTTATTACAGTTACTAACTATGATGCAGCTCTTTTTAAAGAAAATTGTTCCAAAAAAGGAGGGCTGGTAGGAGGAACCTTTTGGAGGCGATGGATAAGTTTATGGCATTGGTAGTGATAATGGTTTCATGGGCATGCACTTTTCTCCAAATAAATGAAGTTGTACCCATTAAATTCCTACAGTTTTTTTGTATGTCAAGCATACCCCAATAAAGCAGTTAAAAAAGGAAAGAAAGAAAGAAAATTGTTCTGATGCTTGTTGTGCAGTTCACAGATTTCAAAATGTATTAGAAATGTTTTTAAATTTCACTGCACATAATGGTCTCCTTACCTATTCTGAGTTCTTCCTCCAATTCATTCTCCCTATTGTCAGCACCAGGCTATCTGGGAAAATGGCATGTCTGATTATATAGATCTCTTTTAAGACCATCCCAAATCACTCACTACACTAAAATCCTTTTGGTATCTATTTACTTTTGACCCTATGCATCCTGAGCACTTCATACCTACATGCTACTTGCTCTTCCTCAGTCACACCCTGCTCTTGTCCACCTGGAGGTTTTGCACAAATACAGTCTTACTCTGATGCTCTCTCTTTCTGTACTTATCCAGTAGCCTACTATCCCAGGGCTACCTTCTCCAAGAAATTACCTCCAACCCTCTACACAGAATTATTTCCTCCATTTGTCTTAATTGTCTGGGATATGATTTAACCCTCTTTTCTTCTGCCCTTTTTCCTTCCCTTCCACAAAATCCCATTTCACTTAAAATAAATCCAAATTTCTTACCATGATTTATGTGACTGAACCCTGCAGCAGAAACACACCAATTGCTAATGAGTCATGCATTTGTATCATCCTCTCCTTTGCAGTGCAGTGGAAACTGTGATTTGCATCTAACCAATAAAATCTGGCAAAGACTGTAATTATATTACATTATATGAGACTCCATCACAGCAGACTTGAGTGAGAGATACTCTTGTTGGGCCTTGAAAAAGTCAGGTACCATGTTATGTCTATATGAAGGCCTTATTGGCAAGGAACTTTAGGTGCATCTAGGAGCTGAGAGTGGCCCCTGGTAGCAAGAAAATGGGGACCTCAGTCCTGCAAGCACAAGGAACTGAAATCTACCAACAACCACGTAAGCTGAGCCCCAAAACAAAGCCAGCATTATGAGTGGAGTCTTTTAAGACAAAGACCCTGAGTCAAAGATCCAGTTAAGCCGTATCCAGACTCCTGATCCCTGGGAACTGTGAACTAGATGATAAATATATGTTATTTTAAGCTGCTAATTTTATGGTTATGCAACAATAGAAAATTAATACAAGCCCTTAACTACTCTCTGCCACTTTCCCTGACCCTCTGCCCTTATATCACTTAGATCTGGAAAACTCAGGCCCTCTTTTCCCAATCCTCACGTCAGGAATTTTGCACATGCAGATCCCTCTGTTTGGAACACTTTCTCTCCACTTCTCCTCTGGCTGGCTCCATCTTAGTTTATGCCATTTTATTTTAAGCATCCCCTTATCTACTTCTTTGAATACTCTGTCTCAAATTGGTGTTCCTCCATCCCATTATGGTATAGTATCAAATTTTTTTCTCTTATGGCATTCATCAAAATACATTATATTTTAGTTATTTATTTACTAACATACTTATTTCTATATTCTCCACCAGAATATAAGATTGTTGAAAGAAAGTATATGTGTCTTACTCTTGCATATTTACCATCTAGCTGGACATACAGTGAGTTCTCAATAAATATGTGCTAATTGGATGAGTAATGGTAGTGGTAAGAGCATGCAGATTCTTACGGATAATGGCAAAAGTTTGCATTTAAGCTGGCGGTGGACATGATTCAATATACTTTTCAGAATTCTATTCTGGTATACTGTAGAGTTGACATTATAGCATAGTGGTGAAACACATTTATTATTTTGGAGATAGAATTAATGAGCATGATGATGGGTTAAATAAGGAGAATGAAGGAATAAGAATAATTTATTTATGTATGAATGTAGATGGGAAGGTAAGTAGGTAGATAGAGGATGTTAGGGAGCAGCAGGGACGAATGGTAGAAAATAGAGTTCATTGGAGTTGTTGACTGTTTCTGAAGTAGAAAATAGAAGGAAGTAGGTAAAATAATATTCGAGATTTATAACTTGGGGGCTTGAGCAGTTAAAATTCAACGTACAGGAAGAGAATGAGTCTTTCTGTCCGTAGTCTTTTTGTCTGTACAGGGATGTTTATGTATATATATTTTCAAGTACTGTGTGAGTCGTTAGAAAGTTATAATTGTTAGCACCAAGAACAGTGCTTTGTTAACAGTGTCAAATAAATGTTCTTCAACTTAATCATTGAATTAACTTTAGATATGATTTGCTTTTTAAAGATTTAATATATTCCATTATTAAAAATAAATATTAAAAAAGAAACATTTTATTCAAATTGGGGGAAGTATTTGGCAGGAAAAAGTATGCAGGAAAACAAAACAGAAGAGCAAATTTGGTCTAGTGCCAGGATGCCTTGGATTAAAGTAATAATATTTCTATAATGTCTCTTGCATCCCCATCTTCCCTGATTTTTAACTTGACCTCATTATTTGGTGTTGATGTTTCCGTGTTTTTTTTTTTTATTTTGTCAAAGTTAGTGACATATAAAAGCTCTGAGGCAAGAGTAGGATTTATAAGGACCAAAACACATTGAGTTGAAAGTAAAATGTCTCATAAATTACTTTGTGGATAGACATATTCCCACAGTGCAATGAAAAAAGAACCAAAACGGATATGGCACAATTTTCTTAGGAATGCACTGATCTAACTAAAATGGATAGCAGTCAGTTCCATGCTGACCTCTGATAATTATTAGACCATTGCCAATAAAACCAACTGCAACACATTTATACTTTATGATATATATACATGTATACTTAATGATTAAATGTATATATATTATACACATTGTGTATATATATCTTGCAATATATGTATGTGTATATATGTGTATTATATATATGTGCATGTATGTGTATATACATTATATATATTTATCTCACATGGGATAGATAGATATCCTATAACATACAAAAGAATGTGTTGGTAAAATTTGCATTGTTTGTCAGTGAGTTTGAACCTTATCCTAAGGCAATGCAGAACTTATAAAGTTTGTATGAAAGAGACTGACATGATCAAAATCATTTTTAACAATTGGAAAAAGAGTACAGAATATTTTAGGGCATCTTATTTCTCAACTATTCTGCCAACACCCAGTGATGTACAAAGATTAATTTTGAGATATGGTTTTAGTAAATATTGCATTTTAATTAATTGCAATGGAGTCAATGTTGTTTCCATGCTAATAACATCTTTCTACCCTTGCATTATGATATTCTTTCACGGCATGACAAGTGACGTCCCAGGAATCGCATATGAAGCCTGTAGGTCAATATATTTTTAAAATTGAAGGAAAACAAATGGAGTTGAGTGATTTGGAAGATATTGCAGAGATGGAATTGACAGAAATTGGTGAGAATAAAATTTGAGGAAGGAGGAGCTATCAAGGATGACAACAGGATTTCCAGCTCGGAAGAATGGGTAATTGGTGAATTCATGAAATGAGATAGGGAGCAAATAATATTCTGTTTTCAGGGGGAGGGGGCAGAGTGGAGAAATAAGTTCAAGTTTAGCCATAATGAATTGCCAAGATTTTACTGTTAGAATACCAACACCATCTTACCTAAAATATTTTCACTATTTAGCCCCTAAGAATACCATTTCATAAAGTTTCCAATATATATATATATGTGTTTTTTAGCAGACAACAGTTTTAAAAAAAGATAAGCAAAAAACATATATATTTCAATCAACTCAATTACTATTTATTTTGTAAAGGTCACAGGATCAAAAACTACATCACCTAAATAATATGACTATAATGTATGCATGTTACCCTCAATATAATAACTAGATCTGATGGAACATTTCAGCTCAATAAAATCAGTGCACTACAGACACAGTCTAATAATCCATAGTTACTATCAGACTATGATTAGCCTCAGGCTGAGCCCACAAATGCAAAATAAAGTTGAGAGCTGCAAGTATAAAAAATAAATCTGAGAAAAGCAAATCCCAAACATCTTGCCTCAATTACAAAATATTTTAGACAAAAGTAGAGGATAATAATTTTCTTCTTGAGTGTCACTCACAGTCAGTAAGCAAACAGATGACACTCTTGAAATACCCATTGAGGGCGCCTGGGTGGCTCAGTGGGTTAAAGCCTCTGCTTTCGGCTCAGGTCATGATCTCAGCGTCCTGGGATCGAGGCCCGCATCGGGCTCTCTGCTCAGTGGGGAGCCTGCTTCCTCCTCTCCCTGTCTCTCTGCCTGCCTCTCTGCCTACTTGTAATCTCTCTCTGTGTGTCAAATAAATAAATAAAATCTTTAAAAAAAAAAAAAGAAGAAGAAAAGAAAAGACCTCTCAGTGAGATGAGACAGGAGTTGGGTCCCCAGACATATGTGGTAGTTGTTAAGACATTAAACCATTCACATGTATTCAAAGGATGGGGGGGAGTGGATCTTTAATTGTTCACCTACTATATGCTGTGTACTGTGCCAGGCAATTTTATATTCATTATTCCACTCACCCTTACAACACATCATTAAGGTAGAGAGCCTAATTTTACAGATAAGGAAACCGAGGCAAAGAGATCTTCTGTTCGGTAATTCAGGGTGATCTCTCTCCCTCTGTGAAATAAATAAATAAAATCTTTAAAAAAAAAAAAAAGAAATACCCATTGAATTTATTTGTGAATTATCTAATTGAATGTTCTCATATTTATACTGTCCATGTGAAATATAGGTTATTAAGATATTTTTGTGTATATGTCTAAACTATAACACATGTTAATGTGTTCTTGCTACTGTCATATATACATCTATGATTTTATAGCTATATATGACAGCTAATGCTGATAAGAGAAAGCTTTCACTTTCTTGGTTCAAAGGGTAGAGTAATTCAGTGCAAGTGATCTAATATGTTGAAAGAAATATTTTTTAAAAGCTTGCTCAATGTAATCTGTTACTTTTGGTTAAATGAACTTGGTTAATCTAAGTCAGTTTGCAAATCTCATCTTCTTGTACATTAAAATGTGTCCAAATACTTGAAATGTAATGACATTATATTTTGCATCTGTCTGGTTACTATTTAAATATAGCAGACAAGAAAACCATGAAAGTAGACAAATCAGATTTAAATTAACAGAGTCTGACTAAATTCTTCCTTTTTATTAAAATAAATGTTTCATTATTTTCAAATGAACTTTTTTGCTTCTAAATGATATGTGAAATTATTTATAATGTTTTCAGTGAAGGAATCTACATTTTATACCTCCCACTATAAGGAGTCTATAATGAATGAAACATTACAGATAAAGTGAAGTTCATTTCAAGGGCACTTTCCCACTGATAGACTGCTTACTGCAGACAGCAGATCAGTGACTCATAAAACTGCTATGCTGGTGTTCACCTGATACTCTAATGGTGATGCATCTACCTTGTTATCCTGTTCAATAATGACAATAATATAGAGTGTGAAAATTCACTAAGAAGATCCACCAGAAGAAATGATTACCTCTCAAAAAATGTATGACTATGCCATTAATGATATTTTGAAAGGTTTAATGGATCCCTGGAATCCTACCCTGTAAATAGCCAAACTGCCACTCATTTTCTGAGGGAAAGTGGGTGAAAGCCAATCTTTGGCAAAGTTGTATAAAAAATAGCCAACTTCTTTTAGATGTTAAAATGTATTTGTCCTTGAACTCCAACTAGCTCATAAATATTTCCATTGACAGATGTTCTTTCATTCTTACATATTTCTCTGTGGTTAATGGTGTAAAACTTTTACCCTTTTAAATGTCAAATTATCATTTCTTATTCACACTTCTTGACAATTGCTGCCCTGTAAGTATATTGTTTAGAGTTATACAGAGTAAAGCAAAACTGTGTAGCTACTATTCTATTAAAAGTTTTAGATAAGGGTGTGTTTCTTTAAATCAATTTTTGTTCTCAGTATGGCTGCATTATAACATGCTGCTAGAAGATTATTATGAAATGTCAAATATCTATTAGGGTCCATATTGCTTTTCATAATAATATTTATTTGTTGAACACCTACTGTGAGTATTGCCCTATATTGTATATTATAGCAGTTTAAAGAGAAGAGAAGTTCCTGACCTTGAGGAGCCTGTCATCACTCTCCTGGCTGGGTAACAGTAAAGACCTATTATTCTTGAAAACAGAAAAATGACAAATAAGGTGCAAATGAATAGAAACAGTGGTTATTGGGGATTAACAGTATAGTTATCTTGATGATTATTGGGTGATATATGGAATTGCTGAATCACTACATTATATACCTGAAACTAATATAACACTAGCCATACTAGAATTTAAATAAAACTAATTTTTTAAATTAAAAAGTATATATTATTATGACATATATATTCCCTGATACATAAGTATAAGGAAAAAATCATGTATATTTTTCTAAACCTAGAAATTAGTCTTCATTTTTCTACATCAGAATAAATCTAGATTAGCCTTCAGTAATCTGGTTATTGGGAAATTAAGGCAGATCTCTATACAAATAAATGGATAATTTTAGGACAAAATACAGTTTACCAAAATTAAACCCAGTAAAGGCTTAAACAGATAAATTTTCATGGAAGAAATGGAGTCATAAAGGAATTATTTCTGAAAAACATATCAGAGATAAATGGGTTCACACTAAATAATTCTACCAAACACTCAGAGACCAGTTAGAACATAAATGATCAAAAACATTCAAATTCATTTTACAAAGCAAGGATTGATACATAACCTGATAAAATAGTAGACAACAAAGAAAATTACAGACTGACATTAATTATGTGAGTATTGCCAAAATTCAAAATAAAATATGAATGAGTAGATTCTAATACTACCAACAATACACCTTGTCTGTTATGAAATGTTGTGCCTCCCCATACTCATATATTGAAACCCCAACCCCCAATGTGGTAGTAGTTAGAGACAGAGTCTTTGTAGAAATAATTAAGGTTAAATGAGGTCATAAAGAGAGGGCATTCATCCAATAGGATTTGTGACCTTGTAAGAAGAGACATCTGAGAGCTCGTTCACTCTTTTGCCAGACTTAATAAACTTTCCACCACTTGGAAAATTTTCTTTTTTTTTCAGGTGGCCACATCAATAAATATTCATGAAACAGTTACAAATATATGCATTAACACATGAAGAATGGGTGTGGACAAGACAAACAGAGCATTCCTGACAGGATTAGCACTGTGAGGAAAAGCATAGGAATAGACCCACTAACAAGGACATTTGTACGGAGCAGTGAAGGTGCTTAGGGGGCAATCAGTAAGCATGGACAAAGAAGACACTCATCTTTGTCTATGAAACTGCAGGTCACAGATCTCCAGTGTTTAGGGTTCTCTGCAGTATACAGTGGACTTCCCTATAAAGAAATAAAAACCTATCTGAGAACTGGTTCACATAGGGTAATATGAATTAGAGTAGATCCCACACATACAGCTAATGATTTTCTCTAGTGATATTTAACCTTCTGCATCACTAAGGGCGACCCCACCTTTTGAATCCACCATCTTTGAGCATTGGAGCTATCATATTCTCATTCCTTACATACAATCCACTGTTATGTCTGAATGCCATCCTTCCACATTTACTGTGATAGGCTCTAATTGCAACCCTCCCCCAACACCGCAGCTTCCTGGGGTGATCTCTGGGGCAAAGGCAGAACTGCTTCTGTCTGACGAAATTCTAAGCATTGTGTGTATTACCAAGCACTTGAGTTTTTGCTGTTGTAATAAATAGTTCAAGTTTATGTGATAAATTATATAGCTTTGCCCTCGTTTCAATGATTGATTTAATCTAGGGCCTTATTTAGTAACTCATCCCAATGGAAGTGGTCATTTTTTATTGATGACTAATGCCTCGTAAATATTTGACTCTGTGATTCAGAAAAAAAAGTCCTACATGAACTTTACTCATTCATTTAGTTAGTTAGTCATTTATTTATTCAGCAAATCTTTTTGAACACCAGCCATGTGTCAGGCACTGTTCTAAACACTGCAGTTAAAAAAAAAAAAAAGTCGTCCATGTTATTATGGAGTTTACATTCTGGTGAAGGAAGGTAGAAAATAAACAGAAATAATCAAACAAGACAATTTTCACTAGTGATAACTGCAATGAAGAAAATGACACCAGGTGATTCATTAGGGAAGGAATGGGTAAAAAGAGCTGGCTTTAGATTAAATTAAACAGGCATTTAGATTAAATGGTCCAAAAAGACCTCTCTGAGAGGGCAGAACTGAGCTTAGACCTGATAATTAGGAGTCAAGTGTGTGATTGAGAATTGCCAATGCAAATACCCTAAGGTAGGAGAATATTTTAGTTTCAAACTGAACAGAATGAGGTCAGATACATAAGCAGGATCAGCTCCTTTTGGTTCCATGTTTCCTGAATTTTGGTGGCCAGCCAGGGTATGGTAAGTACGTTTGGTCCAGGAAATAATAAATTGCAGGGCAAATTTGGGGATGAACAAGCTCTGCAAAAGAATCATGAAGAATTCACTTTAGGAGGGTGTATGGGTATTGTACAAAATGTAGAAATGTATCATAGACATGTACAGACTCCTAGTTTTGCCCCAGTGAGCACTCTTGCATCCAATTAAGCCACCTGACTGTTTTTATAATTATGTAATCAGTCTGCACATATTTAAAACCGCAAAAGAAACATTCCCAACTTACTCCACACTTCTATTTGAAATTAGTGCTTATTTTAAGCTGAAGCTTAGGCTAGAAAGGCTCACTTTATCTCTATCACACAAAATTAAGGGAGACAGTATTTATAAAGGTAAAAGAAAGTGAAGAGCTGGTTTTATCCAGAGAATTCAGTTAGCATAAAGCTCCAATCTAGGTAATTTACATGAAAAGCCCAATTTCTCAAATTATATGTTTAATTGTCAGTTTTTTACTTGTCTTTGCAAATGTAACAAGCCAGTCTAGTCATTTACACTGGAAATCTTCTATAGTTGTTTCTTCATATTTTCAAACAGTCCATGGATTTAAAAAAATTTGCTACAAATACAGATTTATACATATTTTGTCAAATAATGGAATGTTTAGAAACATCTAAATGACAAGCTATATTTTTAGATGTGATTTTCACATCTGATAGCCCATACTTATAACTTCAGTGTCTTAATGACATAAAATAATCGTATAGTGGCTCAGAAGTTAGTATCAAATACAAACTGTTAGCTATTCCTGTAATAGAGAAAAGCTGTTTTTGTCATCATAAAATGACAATGTTACAATCTGAATGAATATTGAGTTTATATAATGTCTGGAAAATTTCCTAAGGAAAATGATTTTAAAATCTAGTTGGATTAAATTTACTTCATATTAAGTACTGGGTATTCTTTTCTTCCATTGGATCTATAGGTCATCAAATTAGTTCATAATTTTTCTTTTTTTCATTTTTAGACATATTTGAGCATAGAATTTGAAAGTAGAGAGAATAGTAAAATGAACCTTTTCCCCAGATTCCACAATAAAAAAATGCATGGCAGAACCTGCTTCATGAATATCCATACACACATATCCTTCCTACCTCCCTGGATTGCTTTGAAACAAGTTCAGTAATCATACAAATTCATCTATGAACTTAAATTCCTGAGAGATACACCAAAGGGACCACTCTAGGAAGGTGTGGGAATTTTTTCCCCTGAGTCTCCTTTAGCTTTTTTTCCTTAGTGAATAAGGCTGGATAAGACTTGAATAAGACTAATTAGACTCTCAAACCCATTCTCTTTTCTCTTAAGTATTAGTCCAAAATTTCTCCTGGGTCATCCTAGTTCCTTAGTCCTAGGAGTAAAAGTATTTCTCAACCACAAGGCACAGCCAGCCCCAGTTCTTAGTACCTCACAGGATAAGTGAAAACAGAGGGAGAGAAATGTGACCCAATGGTCTCTTCCATACTTCAAAAATCACCAGGCTTTGCCTCTTTCTTGTAGTTTCCCCAAAGTTCCAATGTCCTAATCCAATCCTATGAAACTAAAACCTTGAGAGAAGGATGTCTTCCCCTCTGTGAGTGGTTATTTCATGATGGAAAGATTCTCATTTTACTTCTTAATCTTTTCATTTCTCTGGGATCATTTTTAATTTGTCTCTATCACATTTCTTTGATTCAGGTTAAGAACACCCTTCCTGAAAAAATTTCAGTTGTCAGTAGGGGAGTAAAGATGTGAGGGAGAAGAGAGAAGGGTGAGGAGCCAACATCAGCTTATCAACCAATAATCACACATGTTCACATTTGAATTTTTAACACCACTGAATATGTAAACACATTGTGACATACAGAATGTAGTTGACACAGTCTTATTTATCATCAATTAGAAGTATTTAAATCAAAAACAGATTTACTGAAATAACAATGTCAGTTTTTGGATTACCAAGAGGTACAGTTTCATCTGAATAAAACTAATCCTCTTTTCAATCTGATATTCTCCAAGGTCTGTAAGACATGTCCAGCCAAGTGTATATGCAGCTATTAACCTTCAGTGCCCCACTTAGCCGCAGCCCCTGGATATACCTGGTTCTTGTTGTTGTCGTTGTTATTGTTGTGGTGGTGCCAGATTAGCTCTTTGACATAAGCCAAACTCATCTGAGTTTTGTTCTACCACATAAATAACATACAAATACCTTTCTTGATTCTTTATCTGCCATTATATAGTGGCTTATAAGCCTTTAGACAGAGTTGATCTCATTTTATTGTCTCAATGAACCTAATACCAAGAGCAGAAGAGTTAGTCTTTTCTCATAAACAAGGAAATATATTTATAAAAAAGAAAAAGTTCTGAGAAGAATATTAGGATAATACAGAGGCATCCCCTCAAGAAGTTGGAAAGATGAGAAATATGTCACTCTAAGAAATCACTGCATAATGGGTAAGAACAGAGAAGAGATTTAAGAGCAGTCATTTTAAGAGCCAGCATCTGGGTGTGTCACAGCAGGTTAACCCCTGCCTGAAAGCACAGACCTAACTAATAAGAACTATCTCAAACAGGGGCAGGTGATTAGCCTGAGATGAGTTAGTGAAGTAAGCATTGTCTATATCTACCTGCACTAGCCAAGGAGACAGGGCTCTCTCAGGACAATCTGGTTCACTTGGAGCAAAAATGGCGTTCCTAACCCTGATGAACCAACAGAATCTTGCAGAGCTTATATGACTTACCTCAGACATATTGCTATCCATTACCAAAGCATAATTAAGAATCTAAGTCACAATTTAAAAATCTAAATAAAAAAATACATATGGAGACAAATGAAAATGATAACACAATGGTCCAAAATCTTTGGGATGTCGCAAAAGTGTTTCTAAGAGGAAAGGTTACAGCCATACAGGCCTATCTCGAGAGTCAAGAAAAATCTCAAATAAACAATGTAACATTTTATCTCAAGGAACTAGAAAAAGGACAAATGAAACCCAAAATCTGTAGAAGGGAGGAAACAATAAAGATTAGAGCAGAAATAAACTACAAAAAAACCAGAACTGATCAATGAAACCAAGGATGGTTCTTAGAAAAGATGAACAAAATTGATAAATCTTTAGTTAGAGTCATCAGAGAGAGAGAGAGAGGGAGATAGATGACTCACATGAACAAAATCAGAAATGGAAGAGGAGAAAAAAAAAACCCAACACTACAGAAATACAAAGAATTATAAGAAAATATTATGAAAAACTAAGTGCCAACAAATTTGACAATCTAGAAGAAATGGATCCTAGAAACATACAACCTCCCAAAACTGAATCAGAAAGAAATAAAAAATTTGAACAAACCAATTACCAGCAATGAAATTAAATCTGTAACCAAAAAAACTCCCAACCAAAAAAACTCCCACAAAAATCCAAGGCCCAGTGGATTTAAAGGTGAATTCTACCAAACATTCAAAGAATAGTTAAGACCTGTACTTCTCAAACTATTCCAAAAAATAGAAGAGGAAGGAAAACTTCCAAATTCATTCTATGATTCTATTTATTCATTCATTCAAAACCAGATAAAGACACTATAAAAAAAAAGAAAGAGAGAACTACAGTCCAATTTCTCTCAGGAATACAGATATAAAAATATTCAACAACATTTAACAAATCGAATTCAACAACTCATTGAAAAAATCATTCACTACTATCAAGTAGGTTTTATTACTGGGATGCAAGGGTGGTTCAATATTCACAACTCAAGGAATGCAATATATCACATCAACAAGAGAAAGGATAAAAACCATATGACCATTTCAATAGACGCAGAAAATGCATTTGACAAAGTACAAAACCCACTCATGATAAAAAAAAAAACCTTCAACAAAATAGGTTTAGAGGGAATATACCTCAATATATAATATGGTTTAGAGGGAAAACCATATATGAAAATCCTGCAGCTAATGTTATACTGAATGGTGAAAAACTGAGCTTTCCCCCTAAAAGGAGGAACAAGACCAGGATATGCACTCTTACCACTTTTATTCAACATAATTCTGGAAGTCTTAGCCATGACAATCAGACAAGAAAAAGCAATAAAATGCATCCAGATTGGTAAGGAAGAACTACAACTTTCACTATCTGTAGATGACATGCTACTATGTATACAAAATCCTAAAAACTCCACCAAAAATCTACTAGAATTGATGAATTCAGTAAGGTCACAGTGTACAAAATCAATATACAGAAATTTGTTGCATTTCTGTATGCTAATAATGAAGTAGCAGAAAGAGAAATTAAGAAAATAATCCCATTTATAATAGGATTTTGATTATACCAAAAATAATAAAATACCTAGGAATTAACTTAACCACAGAGGTGATATAAGACCTGTACTCTGAAAAGTATAAAACACTGATGAAAAAAATTGAAGATGACACAAACAAAAAGATATTCTATGCTCATGGATTGGAAGAACAAGTATTGTTAAAATGTCCATACTCTATAAAACAAGCTACAGATAGAATGCAATCCCTATCAAATTACCAACTGTGTTTTTCATAGAACTAGAATAAAATATCTTAAAATTTGTGTGGAACCACAGAAGACTCCAAATAGCCAATCTTGAGAAACAAGAACAAACTGGAATTATCACAATCCCAGATTTTAAGTTACACTACAAAACTGTAGTAAAATGTAGTAAAAACATACATATAGATCAATGAAACAATAGAGAGCCCGGAAATAACCCCACAGTTCTATGGTCAATTAACAGACGACAAAGGGGGCAAGGACATACAGTAGAAAAAAGACAGTCTCTTTAACAAGTGGTCCTGGGAAAACCAGACAGCAACATGCAAAAGAATGAAACTGAACCACTTTCTTACACCACACACAAAAATAAACTCAAAGTGAATTAAAGATCTGAATGTGAGACTTGAAACCATAAACTAGAAGAGAGCACAGGCAGTAATTTCTCTGACACTAGCCATAGCAACATTTTTCTAGGTATGTCTCCTGAGGCAAGGAAAACAAACACAAAAATAAACTATTGGGATTACATCAAAATTCAAACTTCTGCACAACAAAGGAAACAATCAACAAAACTAAAAGGCAACCTACTAAATGGGAGAAGATATTTGCAAGTGAAAATATTTGCAACCCTTCATATCTGATAAAGGGTTAGTATACAAAATATACAAATAATATATAAACAACTCAACACCAAAAAACCCCAATAATCCAATTAAAAATGGGCAGAAGACATGAAGAGGCATTTCTCTAAAAAAAGACATGCAGATGGCAAACAGACACATGAAAGGATGCTCAACATCACTCATCATCAACAAAATGCAAATCAAAATCACAATAAGATCTCAGATGTCAGAATGTCTAAAGACATTCATCTAAAGATGTCAGAATGGCTAAAATAAAAAACACAAGAAACAACAAATGTTGGTGAAGAAGTAGAGAAAAAGTAGAGAAAATTGTGCACTGTTAGTGGGAATGCAAACTGGTGCAACCACTGTGGATAACAGTATGAAGTTTCCTTAAAAAATTAAAAATAGAAATACCATATATGATCTAGGAATTCCACTACTGAGTATTTACCCAAAGAATACAAAATACTAATTTGAAATGATATATACACCTCTATGTTTATTGCAGCATTGTTTACAATAACCAAATTATGGAAGCATCCCAAGTGTCCATTGACAGATGAATGGATTATGAAGATGTGGTATGGGGCGCCTGGGTGGCTCAGCTGTTAAGTGTCTGCCTTTGGCTCAGGTCATAATCCCAGGGTCCTGGGATCAAGCCCTCTGTCGGGCTCCTTGTTCAGTGGGAAGCCTGCTTCTCCCTCTCCTACTCTCCCTGCTTGGGTTCCCTCTCTCACTGTCTCTCTCTTGGTCAAATAAATAAATAAAATCTTAGAAAAGAAAATGTGGTATATATATAATGGAATATTACTCAACCACAAAAAAGTGGAATCTTGCCATTTGCGACAACATGGGTAGATCTAGGGAGTATAAAGTTCTGTGAAATAAGTCAGTCAGAGAAAGACAAATACAACATGATTTCAGTCATATATGGAATTTAAGGAATAAAACAAACCAAGAAAAGAAGAGAAAAACAAAAAACCAAACTCTTATAGAGAAAAAACTGGTGGTTACCAGAAGGAAGGTGGGTGGAGGGATGGAAATAGCTGACTGGGACTACGAGTACACTTACAGTGATGAGCACTGAGTAATTTATAGAATTGTTGAATAATTATGTTGTATATTGCAGACCTGAAACTAATACAACACTGTATGCTAATTATACTGGATTTGAAGGATGGATGAATGAAAGAATAAATAAAAATAAAGAAAGAAACAAATAAGTAATTCAGGTTTGAATCTTTTTAATGTCTCTGTCTCTTTATCTAAATAGTTGTTCTCAACTTGTGGTTCTCAGATCTGCATCTCAACATCACCTGGGAACTGGTTAAGAATGCAGATTTTTTACCCTTGTTCCAGACCTGTTTCAGACCCAAATCAGAAACTCAGAGTGGGGTCCAGTAATGTTTATTTTATTCCAGGTGATTCTAATGCACAGCAAAGTTGAGAACAACTATTCAAAGACCACTATACAATATCTTGCAAACAGGAGATAGTCAAGATATGATTATTAAGTAATTTTCCAATTCATGGTTTTCTCATAATCTGTAGGACGTTGAGATTGGGTAAAACTGAAATATATCTTAAATATCCTTTTCTGGGTTTGGTGGAATATAGAGAGAAAACCTAACAGTTTCACCTTGCAGATACTTCCAGCATTATACATTGTATTTTAATTAAAATCCCATTGATAAGTAATCAAAGTGTATCCTAATACAATGCTTCTGTTAAGGGGATGAACTCTCACTGCTGATAAATTGCTATGTAGGTAATCCATTGCTGATAATTAAAAGTTAACTGTAGTTAAGAAAGCAGTGATGAGAATTGTTAATGCTCATATATTAAGGTATTGCATTGGGTTTAAATATTACTTTAAAAAAACATTTTTTCTAACTAATTGATATGTGTTTAAATAACTTGTGATGCCACTCTTTTCAAAATGCCCTACATAGCTATAAGTAGTTATATGTATATCTACATATGTTATATCTACATAGATTTTTTTCATTTCCATGAATTTTCTCCTATAAATCTCAAAACAACCACAGTAGGTAGCTTGAGGAGATGAATCCACTTTTCCAAAGTTACATGCTGATAGCTGGTAGAACTTGTGCAATACCAACACACACACACATAATTTAGAATTTTCCTCTCAAATTCAATATCATACGGATGCTAATTAGAAGGAGGAGAAAGAGGAGGAATGGAAGGAGGAGGAGAAGGAGGAGGAGAAGGAACCAAACATTCTCTGAGGTTTAACTGTTGTCCATGGAATCTGACTTTTCTGAGCTGGTTGCTATGATCGTTTATGGTGCTATCTTTGTGCTAAAACAATTCACAAAACCCACTGTGCTGGAAGAAATACGGGATTCATTTTCAAATTTTGCAAATGGGTTCTTGTTAGCACTTTCTTTTGTGGGATTCCAAAGTCAGAGCTGCCTGGGTGGCAGCTAGTTTTTTATTTATAGTTACTTGAACTAACACGAATTTTAGACACTAAACATAGACTTAGTGAGATTATGCAGACACAATTTAACTTTTCCATAATAACCTTGGTTATGATTGGCCACTGTGAAGTTACCTCTTAATCAAATTTCCATACCACGTTGCAGATTGAAAAAAATGTCTTCCTACCAAATGTTAATATTTTACTTATACTAATATGTTCCCTATCATCTCCAATTTCAATGATATGAGTGTTTTGAAAAATCACTGCTGTGTTAGTTCGTAAGTGTTTTTAAATTTTCTTCGATCATATTTCAGAAAACCAATATCATGGTATCCGTTGGTTTGAAATAGAATGTTCCAGACCACAGCTTTAGAAACCTGTAACTACTACAGAATTGTTACAAAATAACCAAAGTCAAACTAGAGGGTATTATGCTAAGCAAAATAAGTCAATCAGAGAAAGACAATTATCATATGATCTCTCTGATATGAGGAATTGGAGGGGTAGGATGGGCGGTCATGGCGGGTAGGGAGGGAAAAAATGAAACAAGATGGGATCGGGAAGGAGACCATAAGAGACTCTTAACCTCACCGAACAAACTGAGGACGTGGGACGTTACTGGGACGTGGGAGGGTAGGGATAGGGTGGATGGGTTATGGACATTGGGGAGGGTTTGTGCTATAGTGAGTGCTGTGAAAGGTGTAAGCCTGATGATTCACAGACCTGTATCCCTGGGGCAAATAATAATAATAATAATAATAATTATAATTATTATTATTATTATAAATTACCAAAGTCATTTATGAGGTCATAAGGTTTTTCTTTATTTCTTGTCTTATTTTACTTTCAACAAATATCCCTCATTTTAATGAGCCTTTCAGTCTGCTGGAAGCCAGCAGAAAAAAAAATGTATTCCAATGGATACACACACACACATACACACACACACACACACACACACACACACACACACACACATATATTCCAATGACATTTAAAAAATAAATATCCAAAATGGCTTCAGAGTTTCTAAAAATACTACTTGGGACTTGAAAACAAATAAAATTATATTTTTATTTTACATATTACAAAGGACCTGCAATAATATGGCCAGTGTACAATAGATAAGCAAATGATCTCTACTCTCTGATTCTGATAAACGTGACATGAATTTCTGCTTTAATGATAGGTTTCTTATATTAATATTAGAATTAGTTGGCATTCCTTGTCACTTGCATTATCTGACAGCACAGAAAATATGTCAAGGAGCATTCACAGCACCTGGAAGAAGGCAAACTTAGATTCTAAAAATAGTTACAAGTAATCCACCAAGAGTCAGGAAAATACAATACAGCCTAGATGGGGCTGAAAGGATTATGAACACTGCTGCTTCAATTTATAGATGGCTGAACCGAGGCCCATTAAACTAGATAACTTGCCTAAGGTCACAGATGACTCTTTAAAATTTCTTGGGTCCTATTTCAGAAAATCAATGACTATGTGACCTTGGACATGTTCTCTAGTTTAATATATATCATGATACAGTTTAGTGTCACAGGAAAGACTCATATCTAGCATTCTGATGCTCAGAAATAAACAGGGCTCAAAATCTATTCGTTATTTACCTTATGCCATGAAATTGTATTCTATCATTATTTATATTCTCAGTTTCGTCCTTTCAATTTATTTTCCTTTATTAATAAAAAATAACAATAGGAAGAGCCTTCCATTGAGGACCTATTAGGCACCAGTCATTCTATATACAACTATTTCAAATTTTTACTAATATGCTATAAAGTAGATAAACTTGTTGATGAAATATAGCCAAGCATAAGACATACCAAGCTAAATAAATCAGAAGGGGAAATACCACAGTATGAAAAGATTGTCAGTATAATTAAATCTATAAAAGTATAGAATTAATGCCAATCACTGGGTGAACTACAGTTGCAGGGCAGAATGTAAATGCTATAAACCTTGACCACTTAAAAATAGTAATATGATTAATATAATATATGAAAAAGATTGAGAAAAACACAGGAGTGGAAGTTAGCTTATTGCTTCTTCTTTCATATTTCAGAGAAATAGAGTGAGTTGGATACTTTATATTTCATATTTGAGAGGCAATATGTCCCAATTAATATGCATAAATCAAGAAATAGAAATGTATATGTATTATTTAAACTCATCTCTATTATTCAAAACTATGCATATTATTTAAAGTGGCAAAGAATACCAGGTGATAAATATGGTGGAGTGGCTTGTTCAACATTTATGTATTTTTAAATTCCTGTCTATATAACGGAGAACAGATAGCTGAAATATATATTTCCCAGAGTTCCACATGCTTGGGTTCCAGATGTATGTGAGCATCCACCAGACCTATCCATTCACTGGGGTTTGAACGTGGATGTGAGAAAGAGAAGTGGAGTACAAAGCATCCATTCTCTGTCAGAGATCACAATGGAACCAGTGTGGCCCAGGAAAAAGCACCAGCCACCAGTGGAATGACAGTTTTCCTGAATGTGACAAACTGAGTGCCTCGGTCACATCTTTCTGTTTCAATAGTTTTCTTAAACGTTACCTCGGGTTTCTCAACCACAATCATGGCTGAGCAGTGCAATCCTAGGAGAAATCAACTCTGCCCAAAACCTGCTCTTCTAGCCTTTCCAACGATTTCACAAACCACTGAAGTATCTGGTAGCAAATCCTCTTCTACCTGAAATGCTGATCCTCTCTCCCTCTTTTTCTCTCTCTCCCTCTCTCCTTTTCTTCCTCCTCCTTATTTCATGTATCTGTCTCATATACAGACACACATACATGTATGCATCCCATGGAGCAAAAGATAAGTACAAAGAAAAATATTAAAATAAAATAATAGTATTAAGATCAAGAACAGTAACTATAATAATATAGGCAAGTGGGATAATTTCACCTTGTATCCTATTAGATTTTTAAAAATATATGCAATCAGGGCGCCTGGGTGGCTCAGTGGGTTAAAGCCTCTGCTTTCGGCTCAGGTCATGATCTCAGGGTCCTGGGATCGAGGCCCGCATCGGGCTCTCTGCTCAGCAGGGAGCCTACTTCCCCTTCTCTCTCTGCCTGCCTCTCTGCCTCCTTGTGATCTCTCTCCCCTGTGAAATAAATAAATAAAATCTTTAAAAAAAAAAATATATGCAATCATAACAAGGTGACTCTAAAAGGATAAGGCCAGGGCACCTGGGTGGCTCAGTCGATAATGTATCTGATTCTTGATTTTGGCTCAGATCATGATCTCAGGGTTGTGGGATCAAGCCCCATGTCAGGCACTGCACTCAGCATGGAGTCTGCCTGTCCCTCTCCCTCTGCTCTTCCCCATGCTTACGCTTGCTCTCTCTCTCTTCCAAATAAATACATAAATAAATAATTAAATTAAATCTTTTAAAAAAATAAAAAGGATAAAGCCATGCAAACAGAGACATTAGATGTTAACAAGGAGATGTCAGAAGTTGAAATATAGATATTATATAAGTTTAATTGCAAAACATAAATAAATTCAACAAATAGTGACACTTAAAAGATGATAAAAATTAAAAGCCATGATGAATCTTTAAGCATCAGATAACACAGAACCAAATACAAATACTATAAGTACAAGAAGAAATTCAGAAACAAAATAGTAACAAGAAACTTAAATTTTGCCTCTCTCTAGACCAAGGGTCAGCAAACTTTTTCTGTAAAGGGCCAGCTAGCAAATATTTTAGGCTTTGAAGACCACAGATTCTGCAAATATGCAACTCTGTCAGACACGTTACATAAATAAACAGGCTTTATCCCAATAAATCTTTATTTACAAAAACAGATTGCTGGTGGGTGTGCCTCCTGTCTGAAATTTTCAAAACCTGCTCTAGATCACAACTGATCAACTAAGTAAGCATATGGAAGATCTGAAATATATAGTAATATTGATCTAATTGATAGAAATTGACCATAGTTTGGTGAAACAGAGGATACACTTTCTTTCAAATTCATTCACAAAATTTTGCAATGTGGAAGCAGTTGCTACCACTTATCAAGTACTTTGTATGGGTTTGGCACTAAGAAATTCACATGCATCAACTCATGCAATTTCATAAAATAGATACAACTATTTTTACGCCCATTTTATAGGTAAAAAAACACTATGGTTTAGGTTAAAAAAATTTTTTTTCTATGTTATCCCCCACTACCTCTTTGTTTGCTCCTTATATTCCACTTAAACATGTTCTAAATATATATGGAAAGTTTCATGTTTCCATACCTTTAACCCTGTTGTTCATTCTGGCTAGAATCCCCATTCCTTGCATTTCCACCATCAAATTTCAACCTTTATCCAAAATCCAGTGCAATGATATCTCTTCCATGAAACTTTCCCTTTTCCATTTCAAGCTAAAGCAAGTTCTGTCCTCCTACACACTCAGAAGGCCTCGTTCTCTATTTGTAGTTATGTTATCCTCTACATTGCTAGTTACACACGTATGTTCCTTCCCCTCCTTTTTTGGGGAAACTATTAGATATGTGAACCTATTCCAATTATTCTAACTTTAAAATTATTCATGTCATAACAGAAATACCATGAGCAAAGGAAACAAACACTCACGTATGAGTTGAATGTACCACGTTACTTTTCCCTTTCATAATGAGCTACGCATAATTTATCAACATTTATCAGATGATTATTTTAAAGACATTTTTAGAGTTCACTAAAAAAGTGGGGAAATCAACTTATCTTTCTGTTGATCAAGTCATAAATACTGCACATACATATGAATGTGATGTAATTATTATATATAATGGATAAGGTTTATACATATGTTTGTATTGTGTACATATATAATACTATCATGGATAAGGATAATTATGGCTTAAAGGTTGTTTTTCCTTCAGGAATGTTTGAATCTTCTATTAGGAGTATCACAATGGCTTTTGAAAGTCCAATGATATTGTGTGTGTGTATGTGTGTGTGTGTGTGTTTATTTGTTTATTTATTTATTTATTTCCACGTTGGGAAGCAGAAAATATAGTAGAAGAGGGACCCAGGAGCTACCTATGACTCAGTTGAATTAAGTAGTAAATGAAAGAGACATTCTTAGTTCGGGTTCCCTCCTGGGCCAGAACTTCCTCTGGATAGTTTCCCATCAGAGAATCAAGTGACAACTCCAGACCCATGATGATCACGCTAACGAGCAAGTGTAGCTGTAGCATTTATAAACTGTAACTAATTCTCCACATAGTTTCTCTGTGAGGCAGCCACTCCAACAGATGTAAAAAGCTCTCTGTAAACAATTTTAGCAGTCATGTGTAATCACAATGCATTATGTAACAGATGTGCCCAGGAAATTTAATTTGAGGGAACAGTGAGGATTCATTGAATTCAGTAGAATAGCTTATGAGAGGTTTCTGCAAAGCTACCAAAGTTTCTTCAAGAGAAGCTTACCTCACTGTATTTTTCTAAACTTATGGGTAAATATCATTCTGCCATGTTGAAAAGAAATTAATTAAAATGTTTGCTTATTATTATATTGTTGGTAGTGCAGTTAGTGAGTGATTCCTAGCCAGCAGGCTGGCCATGCTATCACTCTCAAAACATGGATTTTCTTCTTTTTTATAACCATCTTCCATTTGCACTAAACAGTAAGAAATCTTGTAAGGAAGCAGAAATTCAAAATTAAAAAACTAGAGAGAGAAAACTCATTATCCCCTATTTTCAAATATGAAAATAAAACGTCTGGTAAATTGCAAGTGGTTCATACAGGCTTTCAAGAATCTCAGTGCTGGAAATGAGCTCTAATGAGCAGGTCAGAAAAGGTTTACTTAAAATGAAGGGGTTTTGGTGAGTTCTTTTTAATCTCATTTTTTCCTCAAGGCACTTTATAAACATTAGCTCATTAATCTCACAACACCTCCAAGACACAGGTTTGATGAAAGAAGCCAGTTATTTTCCCTGACTTTCTAAAGGAAGATGGAGCCCAAGCATTTCTTTTTTTGCAGGGAAAACTGTCTTGACCACACTATGCCCCAGAGGGAACTGGTATACCTCTGGATCTATAAAAACAAGAACAGAGAATTTCATGATTTCCTCTAGGGAGTAACATCCTTGAGGTGGAGACAGATGTGGCCTTTATCCTTAGTCCTGTAGCACAGTGACTAGAAAATGCTAGACAGACAGTTTTAGAGGATGGATTGTGCTAAAAAATATTTTAGGAGAATCCGATGAAAAGCTGTGAGTAGGAGCCTGTGGATGTAATGGGGAGAGGACACAATTCTCTGTGTTCCTCACTTGTCCAATAATGAATGATGAAACAGGAAGGGATTGCGGGTCATCTCAGGATGGGTGGCAGGTCATACCTTGCATGCTAACTCTGAGTGGGAGAAACTTGCTGCTCTGAAAGAGCCTCTGAAAAGGACTTTGGGGCCCTAACCAGTCTCAACTGGAAAAGCAGCGCTGCCATTGGAAAAGGAGAGTGGAGTCAACATACAAGCTTCCCTTGATTTTCCCACCTACCTATTTAAAAGATAGATAAAGGAGCTCGCCCCGGGGTCACACAGCTGGTAAAATCTGGGTCTTTGGTTCCTAGTCTGGTATTTTCCCAAATTATTCACTTGCAAATGAGAAATCTATATGCAAAAATGTAATAGCTTAACTGTGTTTACAAACAAAATATATCAATTGTGCTGCACAGAACAGAATTTAATAAAGCACAAAAAGGGTCTGCTCTCTTTCATCATTTAGAATGACAAGAGCTGGATAATAATAATAATAAGGCCAGTAAATACAGCATTATACAAATAATGCTGTCACCACTCGGAATAGGAGAGCAACTAATATTGAAGTAGAAAGATGCTAAGACTCTTTCCATTGTAGTTTATGTGACCCCTATATCAAGAGTGTCACTTGTTTTTGGTTTCCAGATAAAGAAATGGGTTTTTTCCCCACACTTACACTATTATGGCATGAGCTCTAAGTGGTCAAATAACAAGAATTTGGCCTTCCTGCAAAGTTGGCACACTTGCCCCATGGTTCTCTTTGAGTTTCCGGCTCTGTGGCATGCCTCAGTCTTCAGTCCCTCGGATGGTCACAGCTCAGCTGACTCCAGGGCTATACTGTCCTCTGCTGGAGACAGCCTCAAAGCCCTGCTTTTTCCTCAGGGAGGGAGCCCTGCTCTCCCCATTCCCAGAGCAAAAACCAGTCTGTGGCTTTTTTAAAGACCCTTCACTGGAGGTTTAGAGATAAGGAGAGTATAACATACAGAGTAGCATCTATTGGATAACAGCCCCCAAATTCCATCCCTGAATGGGCCTCTGGACCTTCAGTCCAGGTCAGAAATTCCCAGCTTACACACCAGAGCCATCGGTTTTCCTACTCTGGTTCCTGAGGATTTCTTTCCTTTGGAGCTCAAATGTACAATTTTTAATTGTTTTACTCCATATAATGTTTTTGGAAGGAAGCTTCAGCTCAGCTTGCCATGTTTTGACAATACCTGAATATAGTTGTAAGTTCAACCCCACACTCCCAAAACCATTTATTGTAGTTCAGAGGTTAGGAGCTTTATTTTTATTTCACCTCAAATTCTACTGCATTAAATGTCAATTCCTTCCATATGGATAAAGTTATACAAAATCTACTGAAATACTTTAAAATTATATTCAGCCATCCTTTTCCCCCCTTAGTTTTAGAAACACTACTGATTTAAGATAATCAGAAAAAAACATAAGAAGAGAACCTGAAACAAGTTCACCAGTCATGATGACTCTAGCTCTTTTCTCCTGCTCAGCCTGCTGCAAATTCATCATTATCTGTCAGCGACATCTGGACCTTTTCCACACAACGTCTGTCCAGTGAACTGGGTTTGGGGTTCTGTCTTACTGAACCTTGACTCCATCTACCTGGTCAACACAAAAGGGTCAGACAATGACTGAGCTTGGAATGTGCTTTTTGTGTTGCTGCTTTGGGCTGGGTTGGCAATAAATGATTCATGGGTTGCAGAAATGAATATGTAAGTGAAATGGAAGTAATTGTGTGCCCTTCGTCTGACAGCAGACATGTGTGAAAATAGTAGAGTTTTTAGCAGGGGAAGAGTGAAAGAAAGAAAACAATTTTTGTGTCAGTTTGTTGGACTTTCCTCTGATTCCTAACAAAGAAAACTATCTATTGTGTTGTGCTCTCAGCCTTTTGTCTGTTCAGAGGACTCAAGCATCTGAGCTCTGGGCAAAGCAGAGGACCAGCAGATACTCAAAGCTAATATTTATTAAATAATCGGTTTCCATTGAATGCATTTTATGTTCTAGACCCTGTGTGAGTTGTTAAGAAAACTACAGTAAGAAAAGAGCCACAGTTCCTGCCCTCAGGGGTTTGAGTCCAGTGTGAGAAACAGACGTGTATAAAAGGACCATACAGATGTATCACTTACCTAGAGGTTAATTCATATAGTTTAGTGCCTATCAGAGCAAGGTATGAGCTCATGTTTGGATCCTAATAAGGCTCTACAATTCTCAAGAGAGAATTTAATTTTAATTTTTAAATATTAAATTCTGAGTATATAAATACAAACAAAGAAAAAAGAAAGCCAGAGTAGCTAGCATGAAGGGCCTTCTATTAAGTGTGTTGGCTTTTAAAGCACATGTACAGGAGCACCTGAGTGTCTCAGTCAGTTAAGGGTCCAACTCTTGATTTTGGCTCAGGTCATGATCTCAGGGTTATGAGATTGAGCCCCATGTTGGGCTCTACCCTGGGCATGGAGCCTGCTTAAGATTCTCTCTCCTTCTCCCTCTGCCCCTCCCCAGTCTCCCTCTATTTAAAAAAAAAAAAAAAGCACATGTACAAAACATGAAAAGTCCATATCCAAGAACAAATAAACAGAAGTATATGATACGCCAAGCTTAGCTTGAGGAATGTTAAAACCCAGAATGAACTAAGACTTGAAAAGAATGGCACAGAACTAAATGGGCTTTATTTTAACTATGTTTTGGGAAGAAGAATAAAAAAGGAATAGCCTCAGTGTTTGGAACAGATGGTCTAAGGCTAACAGATGATAAAAGAAGACAAAACAATTTGACTTTTCTCTACCTAAGAGAAAAATCTTCAAACTGGAAACAATAAACCAAATAAAATAGAATAGAAAATGAAACAGTAAATGATAAGGTTTTCTAGATATTTTGGATGAACTTTTATCAACAGGCCAATTACATTTCAAAATTTATCTATGGACAATATTAAAATAAATGTGTCAAGTACAAGAATATGAGCAAACATTATCCTTATTTTGAAAAGGAAGAAAGGAAATTTAAGGGAAAATGGCTTTATTCAACAGCAGGTAAAAGTCTGAATTAGTTATCAGTGATCAAGCAGATGGATTTGGATACTAAGAAAAAAATATATTGGTAATTAGGGGTCTCAATACCGATTTATGTGAAAGAACTTATGTTAATATAACCATGCTATTTTTTTCACATAGTTATGACTATGGTAAATCAGAGAAAGAGATTGGCATTCTCCTTGTTAAATCTAGGAAGTACGGGAAAATGGGGAGTAAAAGGGTAAAGAGAAGAAGAAAGGAGAGAGACATTAAGGAAGAAACAAAATCTATTATTACTGGATCCAGAAGGCAAATTTAAAACTGATTAGTAGAAGCTACTATGAGGGACACTTTGGATAAGTAAAGAGCAAAAAACAACATTTAAGGTTTGAGTCATTACCAAGTGTTACATGGGGCAATTATATAACTTATTTCAGTCAGCCCCAACAACTTTATGAGGTAGGCATTTTATCTCTTTTTTCCAGGTGAATGATTTAAAGTCCTAAAAATTTGCCATATGTGCCAAGTTTACATGAGTAGAAAGGGACAGAACCAGGATTAATAACCATGTCTTTTCAATTCCACAGTCCTGGCACTTTGCTCTTCTTCACTGTGCTTCAGGGCAATAAAAAGTCTTCTCACCATAAGAGAGGCCACCAGAATCAACAGGATTTTGTAACTTGTTTGATATGAGAAGTAGAGGAGAGATCAAAATGACTTGATGACAAATCTAGGCATCCTTTACAAATAAAAAAAGAGATATCACCATTATCTTGTATCATTTTGAATACATAAATATATCAAATCAAAACGTTGTATACCTCAAACTGAACCAATGTCATATGTGAATTATACCTCATTAAAGCTGAAAAAGGAAAAGAGATGGGCACCTGTGGAATGATCTGCTTCCTGAGGAGAGGAACTTACTGGGAGCATTTTGCCTGGATGGCCACCAGTCAGAAGAAACAAAGGAACTTTGGGAATCAGGGGAGGAACTGAACTAAATGCCATGAAAGATCCCTTCCAACTGTAAGTTGTCATATCTCTGTGACTGTGCTTTGATTAAGGTCTGTTAGCTTCCTTACTGTCATAACCCTTCTAGAATATTTACATTGTCTAAGATTAGCTTGTTAACCAAAAGAAGTAATAAAATTTCAGTAGAAGTATTTTGGGGAAGGAAAATCTCACCATCAAATTATACCATGTAGGCAGCTACCTACATTGCCTTGGTTGAGAAATGTATGTTTTGATTCCAGCTCTGCTGTGCTTCTCTGTGTGACTAATGGCAAATTGTTATATGTCTATTTACGTACCTTCTATGTAACATCTATTGCTAATCATTTAATTTGCAATTTAAAAGAGTCTTAGTGCATAATAGGTTTTTAGACCTTTCCCCCTACATACAGAAAGATATTTAACATATAAACCTGTACCAGCTATTGTATGTTTAATTTATAAGTCAGGACATACGTCACTGTGTGCTGGAACATAAAGAAAATATCGGAATCTCCTAAAAGACAGAAAAATTAAAAAATCAATAAAAGTTAAGCTGCCACTTTGTCCTAAAAGCCTGAGCTTATTTTTTAGCTGTGAATTATACATATCACTTCTTTTATATTAAAATAATAACTAATCCACAAGTGAACTCCACATGTCTTGCTTTTTTAGCTCAACTCATCAGTTTTCACCTACCATATCAGTTACATCTGCCTAAGTCCTCCTCTTATACACAGTTACTACAATTCTATTCTCCTCTTTCAACCCAGAAGGTTAGAGGGACATAACGCTGGAGAAAATACTTCTGGAGAGCAGTAAATGGCTAATTTTGTAGAGGTTAAAACATAAATTTAAATTAACCAAATTGGAATCAAACTGGGCTCTAAAAACTTTCTTATTCTATTTCAAGTTGGGCATCCATACTTAGGAAGAGGATTCTGATCCCCAGAAGAAAGTGACACCACCTTCTCCCCTTTTTCATATCCTGAAATGAAGGAAGGGGAGATAAGTTTTTTTGACACTAGAAAATAAACTACATAATCCTAATCCCTACTAGGCACCTTCCATACATGATCACATTTAATTATCACAATAACTCTGATAGATGAGGACACTGAGGGGAAAGAAGATGGGTTACTTGTCACAATTATAAATCTAATTAGTGGTAAAGTTATAATCCAGTCAGGAGGAGAACTCAGACCACTGTCTTCTTCATTACACCACTCAAAAAGGCTCCCATTATACAGAACTTAGCTATATTTTATCCATGGATTCAGCAACACAGTTCTTCTTTTCTTTCTGAAAGCCCACAAAATTGAGAAGAGGGAGGAAATTAGATTCTTGGGTGATACATAAACACTGGGGTTATAATAGCTCAGAAAACAAAACCAGCTCTAGTGGTATTCTGTTGGCAATAATAACTGAAAAAGTAAGCAAGTCAGCACTGATTCAGAAGATTACTATAGAGGTGGACCCCTGCAAAGAGCTGAGGTAGGATTCCCTCATCAAAAGTCAAGTGAGAGGTCCTCAGGGTGGTGAAGTCAATGCTCTAGTTTCTGAGAAGGAGAGTGACAAAGGTTAAGTCCATGCTACAGGGCTCTGACCACTTAATAGAGGTTCAGACCAGGTCTCAGGACTAGGCAGAGGCTCAGAACTAACAGGAGAAAAAATGTTACCAGACCAAGAAAGTATCAGCTCCACAATAGCACAAGAAGTTACCATGAGAAAAAAGCTTTTATGGAATGATCCAGGAATGTGCCCTACTTCCACGGCATATCATAATGAAGACCTGGAGTCAAGATGGAGGTAAATCTTATGTGTGTACATTTGCAGGGGGGTGAGGGTTAAGGAGAGAGGCGCTGGCTCCAAAATCAGAGCTAAGGCCAAAATAAAATCTATTTCAAATCTACTCCTAGGAAATCCTTTAAACCACCTATGATATATAGTGATACTCACACACTATAAGTCTTACACTCACTGAACTAGAATAGAAGAAGTGAAAGAAACATTTACAATTTGAACCAAAGTATTCTTGCTCGTCTTTACAATTTATTCAATTTGTTTTAATTTTAACCTTCCATGATTTTAAAATATGTTAATAGATTTGTTGGTTGCTGAATGAATTAAAAGCAATTGTAGTGTTAATAGCTTTCTTCACATTGAAATCTTAAATTTTAAATCAAATAGGTTGGGCGCCTGAGTGGCTCAGTGGGTTAAAGCCTCTGCTTTCGGCTCAGGTCATGATCTCAGGGTCCTGGGATCGAGGCCCGCATCGGGCTCCCTGCTCAGCGGGGAGCCTGCTTCCTCCTCTCTCTTTCTGCCTGCCTCTCTGCCTACTTGTGATCTGATCTCTCTCTCTGTGTCAAATAAATAAATAAAATCTTTAAAAAATAAATAAATAAATAAATAAATAAATCAAATAGGTTATGTGCAGTGTTGCATCAGTATGTCAAGACTACCTCAGAGACAGATGTATCGGTGAATTGTGGGAGCTGTCAGAAGTATAGTCTTCAAGGAGCTAGCTGAGGATGGCTAAAACAGGGGAAATGAGGTGCCTGAAAAAGATGGATGGTAAATCACATTGGTGGTGATAAATTTGGTCATGATCTCTTTGAAGGAAGTAGGGGATCTTTTGTGGCTTTGACAAAAGAAAGTTCTTGAATCACAAAGCAGTCCCCTATAATAATGGTAGGATGCATCATTCTAGATATATTTGTTCTCCAATAATTGTCATCTATCAATTCTCATCATGGACATATATAAAAATAAGACTATAAAGTAATGGTAATAAATGGGTGATTAACATGCCAAAATATGCACAGTCCAAATGAACATAGTGACTTGAAAGATAATGCACAAATTGTTTTTTTAATGTCATGTGTACTACTGAGAACTACTTAGTTTTTAGCCAGAACTATTTTAATGGCTGATATAATTCAATTTTAGTTCAGGTAGATTTTGGTCAAGAAAAAAATTAATCTTCTCCCAAAGATTAAAGATATTGTACCAATTGGAATACTCCCAAAATGTGTGAAGGTATTTCAAAAAAGGAAATGCCAAATATGATCATTAGAATTGGTGCTCCTAAGGAGAATACTTTTACAGAGCCCTGGAACAAAATCTTGCTTCTTATCTTAAGAAACAATAACGATTTTATGAAATGCTTCTATGATGCCAACTAGTAAACTTTCCAAAAGCTTTCTGAGATCACACCACGGGTAAATTATGTTCTCTCCTCCATTCTAGCCCTGCTGCAGGATTTTGAATGCCAAGAATGATAGACTTCAAATTCGATGAGCGACTGGACTCAACAGCAGTCTTGGCCAACTACTATGGGCAGACAGAGACATCATTCTTTCCCCTTCTTCCCTTTTGTGCCATTATGAATGGGATTGCTTTCTTTTCTGAATTTCTACATCATTGTTTATACTCATTTGACTTTTACCTTATTCTGCTTCACATTAGAGGTGGTGTTTAATCTTCTTTCTACCTGTTCATATATCTTAGAGATCAGCATCTATGACTAATAGCAACAGCCATTATTTGTTGAATGCCTGGTCATGTTGCAGAGGAGAGCGCATGCATTATTTCCTTTCATTCTCTTAACAGGCTGATAAGGTTATATTACTATTATCTCTTTTTACTTATGGAAACTGATGTTTGGTTAACTATTTTCTCCAAGTTTACATAGCTGGTCAGGAAGAGCAGAGATGGAAACAGAGCATCTGTCCAGAATAAGTTCATGAATGATAGAAAATTTCCTGCTTTCTTGATCTTGCCTTAGGGAGAGGCTGTAAATATATTAGATAATAAAATGTGGTTGTTATAGAAATCTACCTTTCCTGTTTTTAATGAACAATTTTGTTTAGAATGTGTTATATGATAATGGGACATATCTAGAGTCTGGATTTTGTCTGAGACGAACAGACACCCTCAATGGTTAATCTCAGTATTTTATAATAATATTTTATTTCCATATTTTAGGTATTTTAAGTTAATATTTTAAGGCATGTTATCTTTTGCACAGAATGCTGCCCTCAAATATTTAGTTCTTGGTTCATTTCTTTCTTCCTTTTCTCTTTGAGGATTTTCTAGGCTTGGCAATTCTTAAATTCTGGTTCAGTTTTGCTCACACTAGGCTGGTATTATTTTTCTTTCCAATTTGCAAGTGGCAGCTGGTGTGCTGGTAAGTGTGCACACTGACATCCTCCATTCCTGCTTTAGTACTCTTGTTAGCATGCCAAAAGCTACCTATCATTCATATACAGTGATCCCATTTCTATACTCTGCCCCCTCTACCCACACTTAAAATTAATTGAGTGAGTTATTTTAAGACAACTGCAATCATGGACTTGGCATTTATCAAAGTCTTAAGATAAATCTTTTAAGATCTGAATGACATAATCCTTATTACTGCTTAGACTTACCAAGGATCAAGTAAAAATACATTACAACATGCTGTACTCACTGTTTAAGTCATTAGTATATGTTTCAATTATACTTTTTTATATATATATATTTTATGTAATGGTCTAAAAAAGATTTTAATTGGTACTGAGCCATCACATTCATGACACTCCCCATGGCTGCATAGTGGCTAAGACTACAGTCTTTTCTACTTTTCAACACTAGAGATCTCATCCTCACCCTGCTCAATTACAAATTGTAGGTCAAGCTTCCTCTTTCCCAGATCTCTATTTTCATCTAAACTATGAGCACGTTGAAAGTTTTGTATGAGATAATAAAGCCAAAGGGCCAGTGCGTGGAGTACTCCAGAACCACTGCCTCACCCCTTATTTTTCCAAGTCTACATGTCTCTTCCAGACCTATGACATTAATATCATTTGATTTCTGTTGCTCCTTGAATTTATGTCTCCTCTCTGAGTTCAAGATTCATATATCTACTCCCTACGTGAGATCTCCATTTTTGAGTTGAAGGGACCTATCAGATTAAATATCAAAACAGAACTAATATCCAACCTCTACTCCCCATTGTCCTAACTTACCTCCTCAATTCAGCAAACATTATTCACTGTTGCTCAGACCTATATCCATAATTTTTCCCCTCTACTCTTCATTCAATTCCCTAGTAAGTCCTATGGGCACTACCTCTAATATGCCCCTAATCATAACTACTGTCCAGTTTTTCTGTTGCCCATCTTTGTTGTCTTGGACTGCTATGACTGTCACAAAACTGTTCTCCCCGCTCCCCAACAGAAGAAAACAGAAGCAAGCTGCAAGACCATTAAGCTGAACCAAAGAGAATGACAAGCTCACTGCTATGGATTAGGTCAGTGATTCTCAAAGTGATAAATGGTTATATTTAAAGGTCTGGACCTGCAGTATCAGCATCTTGTAGGTACTGGTTACAAATGCAAATTCCCAAACGTACCCCAGATCTCCTGAACAAGAATCTCTGAAGGTGTGAACCAGCAGTCTGTTTTAACATACCTTGAAGGTAACTCTGATGCATGATCCAGTCTGATAACAGCCAGTTTAGGCTGAAGTAGATGGATTCCACTACCATACCAGAACAACGCCCAAGAGGAGGTGATGACCCCAGAGCCTGTGGCAGCCCCCAGGCAGCAGCAAGTGTGTAGTGTAAGGAATGAACTGGCACAGAGCACCCGCCCAGCCCTCTCTCCTTAGTGGTATAGCCTCAGATCTAGTGCCCTGGCCACAGGGATAGAGGCCACAGAAAGGGGACTGCCTTGCACGGGAGACACAGCATCAGCTTCCCACTCTGCATCAGTAGCAGTTCCACAGGGGCAAGCAATCTGGCAGGGTGGAAGAGAGCCACATGGAAACAGGAATGACGTGCAACCATCAGCTTGTAGTATGAAGAAACTAGTCAGCAGGGTTGACAGCTGTCTGAGGAATAATTCCTGAGCCCCGTAAGAACCCTAGCACAGACAAAATTGTCTTAGGGAAGGCAAAAGCTTCACCAATTATTCTGGTTGAGGCTGAAAGAGCAAAAGTTCTTTATCTAAGAAAACAGTTTTCAAATGTTTTCCAAATGCTCTACATGTTCTAGCTCAGGCACCTGCAGCCTTCTTCCCATTCTTTCTTTACTATTTCTCTTTCCTCTCCATCCCCCCTTTGTTTCATTGCTCTTTTCCCTTCTCTCTCCCATTCTTTTCTCCTACTATTATTAGCTTGAATGTCAGGAAAAGAAAACAAAAGTTTGGCGTTAATTGACTCCATGTGGTATAGCTAGAATATGGTCCCAAACTTCCTTTCCTTGAGGGGGCTCAGGTGATATGCCAATGGCATGCCCAGCAGATACCAGTGCTATTAATAAAGCTGATCTGACCACTCTGCTTATATATCTGATATGTCATCAAGATGAGATTCTTTCCTCCAAGCCAACAAAACAATGTATCTCTTCTACCTGCTCCTGAGTGTTTTCATGAATAGAGAAGGGAACACCAGAAGTTGAAAGGGCAAGTTATTCTTGATATTTAAGGGATGGGGGCTCGGGGGAAGGGGGCTCATGACAAACCTGAAACCACAAAACCATAAAGATCATTTACTACAGTTTAATGGGAGAATGTTTACTCTTTTTTTTTAACTGTGGCAAGAACATTTTAAGTTGCTTTTTTCAGTATGCCTTCTATCCTAACACTTCTGTGGCCTATTGCAACGGCCCAGAAAAAACCTGCAGGTGCTCTCAAGGTGCCTACATTTGACACCACGAATGATGTGGTTTTCCCCAAATTCTCTCACTCCCCCACCACGGTCTTCCAGGAAATGGACCTAGTCTTGTTTATCTTTGAATATTTAGCCCAATTCCTAGCAAATATTAAACTGTCAATAAATATTTGAACTTAATTAAAACTAGAAGTAGTTTTCCTTTACAAATTCCAAAAGTAATTGATTATCTGGAGGCAGATTACTTGACTTTGTCCCCATTTTGTACCCTCTACTTTAGACAGGCTGACATTTACCCTATTCAGCAAACATGATGCTCTTTTTCACTTCCTAACTGTCCCTCGTATTTTTATCCCTATTGAAGAGATTGTGCAAGGTATTTTATAAGTGATTTGCTAGTCAGCTATTTTACTTACTTACCCCAGAGTAAGTAATCCAAGAGAGAGATAGACACAGAGCGTGTGCACAGACACACACACACACACACACACACACACACACACAACCACAACTCCTGCCACATTTTATTTGCTAGATGTAAGTCACTAAATATAGCCTATCACAGTAATATAATTAGGTCCCACCTATTAAAAAGAGGAGACATGTGTGGACATGTCTTAGGTCCACAGCAACTGGTTTACAACTTTAACTGAACAAACACTTCTCTTTTTTATTATTATTATTATTTGCCCCAGAGGTACAGGTCTGTGAATCATCAGGCTTACACCTTTCGCAGCACTCACCATAGCACAAACCCTCCCCAATGTCCATAACACAGCCACCCAGTCCCTACCCTCCCACCCCCCAGTAACCCTCAGTTTGACAAACACTTCTTTTGAAAAAAGACATTCTAACAAATTTTAGTTTCCCATAATAAGTATTTATAGTCTCAAGGTCACAAGTCAACAGATGGCAGAAAGAGTAAAACACACATCTATGAATAATATAGAATACTCTGTTTTTCTTAGTAATCAGTCTTAGCCAGAAACTTAATTATTATGACAAGATTTCTAATAGTATTGATTTCACTTAAATTTGCAAAAGGTTGATGAATAGCTTGCATGGTGTGTCCAAGTGATGGGAGGAGATGAATGGCTGAAGCAGTGAGTTGAGAGAAAGAGTACTGATGAGTAAAAATGAGACTGGAAAGTTAGAAGGGAATCAGTCAGATGATACAGGTCTCGTCAGCTAAGTAAGAATTTTGATTTGCATGCATTAAATTAGCCACTGGAAGGTTTGGGGCAGAAATATAACTTAATCTGATGTATTTTTGAAAAGACCATTTTCAATGCCCTGTGCAAAATTGACTACAATGGTGTAAATGGGGAAAGAGACAAGTTAAGAGACAATTGCAAAAATCAGGCTTGGACCGGAGCGGTAGTGGCACAAGTATTAGTGTCGATAGTGTAAATCTGGTTACATTCTGAAGGTAGAACCAACAGGACTTGGTGATAGATTGGATGTGAATTATGAGAGAAAAAGAGGACACTTTGACTTAAAGACTGGACCCTTGGTGTACCATTTCCTGACATGGGAAAAACTATGGGTAGATCAGTTTCGGAGAGGAAGAGCAAGAGTTTGCTTAGAATATGTTAAACTTGAGATATATAACAGAAATATTATCAGTCAGGATAGGCTAGATGAAGATGCAGAACCAATAATCCCACAGTATTATTGACTTATAAATAGGTCTATTTCTAACTCTTATTTCAAGTCCAACAGTGCCAACATCAGGCTCTGCCCATTTGGGTCACTCAGAGAGTCACTCCAATGGAGTCTGTTTGTAGACACATATTTTCCCTGTTAGACAGAATGACAGCAAAGGGAATATGGTGACTATGCTCTGGCTTTTCAAGGCTTCACATATAAATGACCCTAAAACACATCCTGCTCTCATTTCATTAGGAAAGGTATGCATATGGCTAGTTACCTTGGGGAGGAAGGTTCAGAGAAATGCAAGTCTACCATGAGGCAAAGGTAGGAGAATATTTATGATAATTCTGACAACCTCCACAATATCAAAGTGGTAATGCTGAGTAAGCTGATGGATAATTAGTCTGGAATCAAGGAGAGATCTCAGACTGGAAATATATATTTGTGACTGGTCAGCATGTAGGTGGGACTAGGTGACACCACCAAAGCACTGAGATACTAGGGTTGAGATACCTCAACATCGAGAAGTAAGAAGAGGCATCTAGGTTGAGGACTGAGCTGGGAGGAGAACCAGGAAAGATTGAGCATTTAATAATAAATGGAGTTAACGTTCTTTAATTTGTTTGAAAGAGAAGGTAGACATTTTTGTGTGGTAGTATCTATTTTTTCTGTGATATAGGAAACAAAGTTACCAATTAAGAATCAAAATGAGGAAAATGTGGAGGTTAGAGAGAAAAAGGTATATACTATTGATCTATAAAAGTAAGAGAGTGAATATCATGGGGAAATGGAGGAAAATACTTATGTAACACTGGGGGGGGATGACTTGAGGTGAGTTATCATGGATTTAAAGATCTGTCAGAACAGTTGTGTAATTTTCCTGTCAGCATTGTCACCTGCTTAAGTGCTGGTACAGAATACATGAAGGGTCATATTTAACTGGGCTGTATTTGCCAGTCCACAGTGAGAGGGAGGGAAGATCTGGGATATATATGAGATCTGTTTATAATGATTGGCCATGGGGATTAAACTGACTAAGTAGGAGACTGAAAATATGAGAGAACTGAGGAACAGTGAGAAGTAGAATAGGATTAAAAGTTTGTGGAAAGGTCCTAAGGGCTGTGAGAAATCCCTGGATTTGGGGCAGTAAAATAAAAAAAAAAAGACAACTGAAAGGATAATATGTGTGTGTTAAGATTAGTAAGGTCTAGGCTGATCACTGGAGTGGATGCCTCAGATTGGAGGACAAGATCTTTGGAGGAAAGAGTCAAGGATCTGGAAGCCAGTTTATTGGAGAAATCATTAGTATGGATGTCAAAATCCCAACACCAAATTTTGGTCGTGAAGATATCAACGTTAGAAGAGATAAGAAAACTGACAAAAGCACTTAGGGTTCGGTGGGTCTCCATAGTAATACAGACAGTGGGGTCCAGATGATAGAGGGTTGACAATACACAGTGGGAGCAGGTATAGAGGGAACAGTGTCCTATTCATCTTAAAACATGGTCTGATGAAGCATCTGTGAGAAACCCAAATGGAGATGTCGAGGAGGCAGCTGGATAAACAGGACTGCTGTTCAAAAGAGATCATCACAATGGGAGTCACATATTTGAATATGCACAGCACCGAGAAGGCAGTGGCAGCTATGAGAATAAATGAGGTCAACATGGGAAAACACACAGACCTGGGAGAGAAAAGAACCAAGGGAAGAATGTTGAAGGATGAGAACACTGAGATGTTGTGCAAAGGAACAGGGAGAAAAACTAGGAAAAATGATCAAAAAGAAGTCTCAGAAGACAACGGCTTCTTAAAAACGAGTGTTCTGCTTTTCAGTAGATGGTACAAAATTGAAAGGCTAAGGTGAGTTTGAGGCAGTAATAAGGAAGCCTAAAAAGAAGTAAGTGAGAAGAAACTGGTTTTAAATATTTAGGAGTGACTGTTTAACAAGTAGATGGATAATTTGAGAATCTCACTGTCTTTATTTTTTTTCTGATGTTCTTTTGCAAAAGCTAAATTATCAGCCTATGTTAGAAGAACAAGTGGAGAGGCTGGCTTTGCCATGTTGTTTTAGCCATGACTTTGTTGCATTTAGGGACCAGACAGATTGCCATAATATTGCTCTAGAAGTGCTGTGCTGAATTTCAGCAGACCATGTCACCTTAGCAAACAGTGATGACATCATCTGTCCCAGAGCATTGCATTCTGCATGTGTTCCTGCTGAGGTGCTCTGAGATATCAGGATGAACACATGACAGAGGGCCATAAAAATCCGCCCCCTACCATATTTCTTAGTTTACAAAGAAATTTCACATGCTGTCACATATTTTGAGTTATGAATTAAAACCCGAGGGTTGTTGTATATACTAATGTTTAAACATGGATGTGTGTAACATTTTAAAGAAGGTATGACACTCCAAAGAAGCTAGAGGTTGATAGGCAAAATGAGTTTGTTTGGGTCTGTAAGCTCCACATTTCTCGGGTTTCATACTTTGTTTTAAACTTTTACATATTTCAAGTTTACTAAAACTATTCTCTTGGAACTCCTGTTAAAAGGTACTTTTAGGATATATAAACAAATATGGTTTTAATTTGAAGTCAACCCTAAAATATCTGGAAAAATCCTGTGAATTCTCCAGAAGTCCCTAGACAGCCAAACTAGTTCAAGTTAGGACAATAATCATACCAAATTCACTCATAAACCTAAAATAAATAAGAAAACAAAGCCTGCGAATTTGTTATGTCATTACCATATGAAACATCGATAGTTGCCTTCCCTCAAATAATGGTGCACCATAAGATAAAATCCTTTAATGAAAGATTAATATGAAACATTACAGTATTAACATCTGATATACTGTAAAACTACTTAGGGAGTTAGTAGCATTTCTAATTAATAAATATAATATGTTTTAGTAGTACAGCCCATGGAAAATATTTCTATTTTAAACTCATGGAAAACAATATTTTTAAGTATTGGAGAAAACAATCTGACTCACTTTTTTTGACATGTAGAAACTGAACAACACTTCTTTCCTTTTTAAGAAATTACTGTTTTATTTACCCAAGAGAATTATCTGACCCTGAATTTTGCTCAGTTTCTGAGTAGATTCTCAACATATAAGCATTTTCCTTACAATTGCACTGATTTTTCATGATGAAATTTCTTGGAGTCTGCACATTTTCATCTGCAGAATCATAAGCCACACAATTCAGATTCCCGTTTTACTGAATTTTGATGAAAAACAAAACATTTTTATGTGGAGACTTGAACTAAACCGTCTCTACAATCCAGTTTTACTAAAAACGGTCTGTATCCTACAGAACAATAATATTCTTGATTAACATATACAGCTGTCTGATTAGGCTGGTTTCTGAAAGTCAGGCTCCTCTATGATGAGACATGGCAAATGAGATGTTTTCAGAGCATACTGCACACTTAAAAGTAGGTAGAAGGATAGACAAAAAGCAGAAAATCCTAGATGTTGGATCAATAATAATGACACAAAAGTGATCTTACACACACATTTTCTACAACAGCTCCAGGAATGTTCTGCTACTCATAGGATGGAGTTCTAATTATTGTCCATTAACTTGAAGATCCTTACCCTGACCTATCAGTGTTTTCATGGTGCATGTTTGGTCATATCCTCTACTCCATTACAGCTAATCCTCTTTGTCCTTCAAGTAGCTGACAGAGCTTGAGAGTAGCATTTCTCATTTTACAATGTATTTATCTGCTTTTATATCTATCATCCTGACCAGACTCAGATCCCCTACTGAGAAAAGACAGTCTTAATCATTTTGTATCCCCAGTGCCTAATAGATACAAACACAAATAGTGTCTGTGTGTCTGTATGTGTATGTGAAAATGAGACAGCATGTACACATACTTATATGCAGGCATACACATGTGCATGCATAATATGACAATATATATAAATATATTTATAACAGGATATTAAAATACAGAACTTTATGACCTGGTTTTAGTTAAACCTTTAAGACAATAGGTGACAACAACCTCCTAATCTAAATCAACTTAACAGGACATTTGAAAATTCAAAAATTCAAATTTTCTGAGACATGGCCCCTTATAAACATATTAAGTCTATTTAAGCACTAAAGCAGAAGAGTAGAAGATGGAAGTTAAGGACTACATCACTTTGGAGAGAGTTGTAAGTGTTCTTACATCATATGCTAGAGGAAGGATGATGGAGACTTTTATCTCATCTCACAAACTGTGAGAGGAACTTCAAAGAAATCACTTGGAGAAGGGGATATATGGCACCTGGATTTTGAGGAGCAGTGGAAGGATGTTTGACTCATGGGTGAGGTACTGATTGAAGACATCTGTGGCACGGCAGCAAAGGACACCATTTGGGGAATAAGGTAGGTCTAAAGTGTATGTTGATAGGTGTATAAACTTCAGAAGGGATATCAGCTCAGGGTTGTTTTAAATAATACTCTCTAGGAGGGCTTCTTGAAAAGGGAAAGTAGACCTCAACAAAAAGAGGCATAATATTAAGAGGGAACACCTTCTGATGCCAGCCAAGGCACAGCACCGTGATATCAAGAGTACGGTAGTAAGAGATGTGAAGAGAGAAATCTGAAGGCACTCACCAACAAGGGCAATATCAGTCATGGCCAAAGACATCTAATGCCAGTTTCAGTGACGTGAAATCTGTTTTTCCAGGCTTCAACTAAGAAGGAGCAAAGGGCAGGCAAAAGCTGGGCAAGCAAAGTCAGAAGTAACAGGTAGGGATACAAGAACTTAGAAATGAAGCTTACCAAGGCCCTCTGTCTCCCTTGTAGTAGTTCAACTGGAAGCAAGCCCTAGCTCAAGACGGGGAAGAACGTTTAACTTGGATTAAGGCTGAAAGATTCAATTATCACTCTGAATTGCATTTTTTAATTACTAAATTGAGACCTTTTTCTGGCAACTGACATGACCAGAAGATTCTGAATTTCCAAGAAGCTCCAAAAGTCATGAAACCACTCCAAATTTTTATAGAAGAGGAAGAAAAAAAAAAAAACAAAAACCAACAATCCCCAAGGTAGGTTTTAACAGTCAAGAGGGGAAAAATAAATTTGTATTTGGATTGTTTCTGTGAGTCCTGATTGTTCAATGTAAACTCTACCCATATGATTCTCATCACTGTGGGGAAATATACTCCTGTGGAGTACTAGAACTTTGGAAATTTACTTAAATTATTAACTCCTCCAAGAAGCTATTTTTAATTATATTTAACCTATCTGCTAGCCCTTTACAGACAAACTACTCTTATGTTTGTATATACATATTTATAAGTTTTTAGAGCATTGCTATCATCCATAGACTCTACATGTATTCATTTTATTCATAAATAATATAATTTATTTTAAAATAAAAATTTAATTAAATATTAAGTTACAGGACCAGGACATTCTCTAACCAAAACCTTGGTCCTCTTGATCCTTAATAAGTGGCTTCAAATAATTACAGGTGTTCAGTATAGGAAATGTTTTGCAGAAAAAAATATTCAGGCTGAAGCACTTGCTACATAATTCCTTTCCTAGACTCTGAGCTCCAATTTCCTTATCACTGCTCATCATCCTGTGTTTTTTTCTTCCTAATTCACATATTATCATTTAATGAAACAAACCTATTACCCCAAATCATCTGAGATAAACAAAGCTGGTAATTCTAGAACTTAAAAATAGACCTTGAATTTTAACATGATTTGGATATGAATTTTGATTCTTTCAAAATATAATACACATAACACACATGCACACTTTTCCAGAGAATGTAACTATAAACATTTTGTTTTAAAGTATTTCTCAAAGGATTTGTTTCATAGAAAAAGCATCTACTTTGCATATAGTCTTAGCACTGAGGCTACATATCTTCTCTGGGGAAATAATTTTAATATAAAATTCACTTCCAGACATGTTTCTGGTGTTTCATCTTTTAATTCAATCTTTCTGTTTTCTGCCCTGTTCTAACAATGCAAATCAAGCTTCCCCTGGTTTTTAGATCACTTAAGTTAACCTTACAATTGCTTCATAAAATTTATCAACTCTACAAACTTTCTCCAGCCCACCTACTATTTTCAACTAAAATGCAAAACTAAAAATAAATAAAAATTTATCTGCAAGCAAACAAAAATGTACTTTAGCCACAGAACAAATCTCCAACATAAACAAATAGGTTAAATATTGTTGGGGAAGAAACTTATCATTATGCTGAAAGGCCACTCTAACTTCTTAGGAGTTCAGGCTCCAAGCAACATGGGACTGTACTAATACATCCGCCAGATTTACACCTTTCAAATATTTCTCTGTCAAATGTCCCTAGATTACACTGAATCTCTCTGAGTTTAAAAAATTATTATTGCTGGAGAGAAGTTAAGATGGCAGAGAAGCAGGGTGACCCTAAGCTTGCCTTTACCCTTGAACACAGCTAGATAATTGTCAAATCATTATGAATACCCAAGAAGCAATCTGAGGTCTGTGAGAACAAAACTGCAAGTCTATAAGCAGAAAAGCAACTACCTTCTAGAAGGTAGGAGGTGTGGAGAGTTGATTTGGGGGAGATATAACTATGGGTACAGTGATGGGGAGGGAGCCCTGCTTATAGAGACTACTGCAAAGTATTATAAACAGTGGAAGGCAAAATCTAAAATTTTACAAGTCTGCCACTACTGGGGTCATACCCAACTTAAAGGTGCTCACATGGGGAAGTGGAATGGACCCAGGAATGGACAGGATCTGAGGATCCCTTAGGTCACAGGAAGAATGGGAGGCACCAATGTGCTACACGGTTCCCAGGCATAGGAGTAGGGACTCAGGAAAGGACAGCGAGCCTATAACAAGCCTGGGTGCCGACTCTCTGCTCCACCTTGCCATAAACTCTGAATCGCTGAATGTTCAACCACTTTCTTTTCACTGGCTGGCAAAGGCAAAAGCCTGGTGGGACCCTCCCCCAGAGAATGAGCACAGTCTGTGCTGGGAGAGTCCCTAAAATTTGCTTTTGAAACCCAGTTGTCCTCATGAGATAAAACAGCTCAGACACAGGCAGGATGAAGGCAGGGACCTGACAGAAGCCAGGGACACAAGAGGAGTGACTGATTGCTCTTTGACAGTTTCCTGTCGAGTGGGGGCTGTGAACTCTCAGCTCTGGTTCTACAGAGGGGAGTGTAGTCATTTTCATCCCACCCATCAGGGAGCAAAACAGTGTCACCTAGTGGAGACCAGAGCAGTTTACACAAAGCCCCGCCTCCCCGGGGGCCTATAGGCACATCTCCACTAAAACGAATCAGCCTAAAAATCAGTACAGCAGGCCCATCCCCCAGAAGGTCAGTACAAACACCTAGCCAGCACCAAGTCTACTGATCATTGAGTGCTGCAAAGCTCCAGCTCTAGGACAAATGGGATCTAGCTTCCTTCTTATTTTTATTTTTATTTATTTTCTTTTTTCCTTAATTTTTAAAATTCCTTTTCAAATTTTATAATTTTAAAAATTTAATTTATATATATCTATATTTTTTATTTTGTGTTTTATTTTTCATTTATTTAATTTTTTTAAAATTTTTTAATTTTTAGATCTAGCTTCTTTTAACAAGTGGAAAAAAACACACCCAGGAACTAGATTATTTTTTTCTTTTCTTTTCTCTTTTCTCTTTTTTCCTTTCCTCTCTTTTCTTTTCTGGACAAAATGACTAGATGGAAAAATTCACCCCTAAAGAAAGAACAGGAAGTAGAACTCATAGCCAGGGATTTGATCAATACAGATATAAGCAAGATGTCTGAACTAGAATTTAAAACAACAATTATATGGATACTACCTGGGCTTGAAAAAGGCATAGAAGATACTAGAGAAACCCTTACTGCAGAGATAATAGAACTAAACTCTAACTGGGCTAAAATTAAAAATTCTGTCACTGAGATGCAAACTAAAATGGATGCCAGAAAAACGAGGACAAACAAAGTAGAGGAATGAATCAATGATGTAGAAGATAAAACTATGGAAAATAATGAAGTTGACAAGAAAGGGGAAAGAAAGGTAATGGACCCTGAAGGTAGAATTAGGGAACTCGGTGACTTATTAAACATAAGAACATTCATACCATGGGAATCCCAGAAGATGAAGAGAAAAAAAAAGAGGCAGAAGGTTTAGTGGTGCAAATTATAGCTGAAAACTTCCCTAATCTGGAGAAGGACACAGACATCAAAATCCATGAAGCACAGAGAAATCCCATTAAATTCAACAAAATCTGGCCATCAAGAAGGTATATCATAGTCAAATTCACAAAACACACATATAAGGAAAGAATCCTGAAAACAGCAAGGGGGAAAAAGTCCTTAACTGACAAGGGAAGACAGATCAGGTCCAAAGCAGATTTGTCCACAGAAACATGGAAGGCCAGAAGAGAGTGGCAAGATGTAGTCAACAGGTGAATGGGAAAAATAGTAGCCAAGAATACTGTATCCAGCAAGGTTGTCATTCACAATAGAAGAGATAAAGAGTTTCCCAAACAAAAACTAAAGGCTTTTATGACCACTAAACCAGCTTTACAAGAAATATTAAGGGGGGCTCTTCTTTGAGTGGGGAAAAAAAGACCAAAAGCAACAAAGACTAGAAAGAACCAGAGAACATCACCAGAAACACCAACATAACACAGTGGCACTAAATTCATACCTTTCAATAAATCACTCTGAATGTAAATTGGATAATTGCTTCAATCAAAAGACATAGGGTATCAGAATGGATAAAAAAGCAAGACCCATCGATATGCTACTTACGAGAGACTCATTTTAGACCCAAAGAACCTGCAGATTGAAAGTGAGGGGATGGAGAATGACTTATCATGCTAATGGATGTCAAAAGAAAGCCAGTATAGCTATACTTATATCAGACAAACTAAATTTGATTTTATTTTTTTAAAGATTTTATTTATTTATTTGACAGAGAGAGAGCACAAGAGAATGCACAAGAAGGGGAGGCAGCAGGGAGAGGGAGAAGTAGGCTCCCTGATGACCAAGGAGCCCAGTGTGGGATTTGATCCCAGGACCCTGGTATCATGACCTGAGCCACAGGCATATGCTTAACCAACTGAGCACCCAGGCATCCCAGACAAAATAGATTTTAAAACAAAGACTGTAATAAGAGATGAAGAAAGACTTTATATCACAACTAAGGGGTCTATCCATCAAGAAGACCTAACAATTATAAATATTTATATTCCTAACCTGGGAGCACCCAAATATATAAATCAACTAATAAAAAAACATAAAGAAACTCATTGATAATAATGCAATAATAGTAGGGGAATTTAACACCCCACTTACAGAAATGGATAGATCATCTAAGCAGAAAATCAACAAGGAAACAATGGCTTTGAATGACACATTGGACCAGATGGATTTAACAGACATATTCAGAACATTTCATCCTAAAGCAGATTTTCCAGTGCACACAGAACATTCTCCAAAATAGATCACATACTGGGTCACAAATCAGCCCTCAAAAAGTACAAAAAGATTGAGATCAGACCATGCATATTTTCAGACCACAACACTATGAAACCTGAAGCCAATCATAAGAAAAAATTTGGAAAGACCACAAATACATGGAGGTCAAACAACATGCTACTATAGATGAATGGGTTAACTAGGAAATTAAAGGAGAAATTAAAAATACATGGAAGCAAATGAAAATGAAAACACAACAGTCCTAAACCTTTGGGATGCAGAAAGGCAGTCCTAAGGGGGAAGTATATTGCAATACAGGCCTATGTCAAGTAGCAAGAAAAGTGTTAAATACACAACCTAACCCCACACCTAAAGGGGCTAGAAAAGGAACAGCAAATAAAGTCTACAACCCACAAAAGAAGGGAAATAATAAAATTAGAGCATAAATAAACAATACAAAAACAACAACAAAAACATAGTAGAATAGATCAAGGAAACCAAGAGGTAGTTCTTCAAAAACAATTAATAAAATTGATAAATCTCAAGCCAGACTTATCAACAAGAAAAGAGGAAAGACCCAAATAGACAGACAAAATCATAAAATCATAATGAAAGAGGAGAGATCACAACCAATACCACAGAAATATAAGGGAATTCTATGAAAAATTATATACCAACAAACTGGGCAATCTGAAAGAAATGGACAAACTCCTAGAAACTTACAAACTACCAAAACTGAAATGGGAAGAAATAGAAGATTTGAATAGACCCATAACTAACAAAAAAATTGATTCAGTAATCAAAAATCTCCCAGCAAACAAAGGTCCTAGGCCAGATGGCTCCCAGGGGAATTTTACCAGACACTTAAAGAAGAGTTAATATTTATTCTTCTCAAACTTCTAAAAAATATAAATGGAAGGAAAACTTCCATACTCATTCTATGAAGCCAGCATTACCTTGATTCCCAAACCAAAGACTCCACTAAAACGGAAAATTACAGGCCAGTATCCCTGATGAACATAAATGTAAAAATTCTCAAAAAAATACTAGCAAATCAAATTCAATAGTACATTAAAAGAATTATTCGCCATGATTTTTTTAAAGATTTTATTTATTTATTTGACAGAGAGAGAGATTACAAATAGGCAGAGAGGCAGGCAGAGGGAGAGGAAGAAGCAGGCTCCCCACTGAGCAGGGAGCCCAACGCAGGGCTTGATGCGGGGCTCGATCCCAGGACCCTGAGATCATGACCTGAGCCGAAGGCAGAGGCTTGAACCCACTGAGCCACCCAGGCACCCCTTATTCACCCTGATCAAGTGGGACTTATTTCTGGGCTGGAGGGGTGGTTCAATATTTGCAAATCAATCAATGTGAAACACCACATTAATAAAAGAAAGGATATGAATCATATGATTCTCTCAATAGATGCAGAAAAAGTATTTAACAAAATACAGTATCCATTCTTGATAAAAACCCTCAACAAGGTAGGGATAGACAGAACATATCTCAACATCATGAAGGTAGTATATGAAAGACTCACATATGAAAGACCCATCATTCTCAATGCATTCAGGAAGAACAAGACAGGAATGTCCAGTCTCACCATTACTATTTAACACAGTACTGGAAGTCTTAGCCTCAGCAATCAGAAAACAAAAAGAAATAAAAGGCATCCACATTGCCAAGGAAGGGGTCAAACTTTCACTATTTGAAGAAGACATGTTATGTAGAAAACCTGAAAGACTCCACCAAAAAACTGCTAGAACTGACACATGAAGTTGACAAAGTTGCAGGATATAAAATCAACTTACAGAAATCTGTTGCATTTCTCTACGCCAATAATGAAGCAGCAGAAAAGAAATCAAGGAATCAATCCCATTTGCAATTACACCCCAACACAATAAAATACCTAGGAATAAACCTGACTGAAGAGGTAAAAGATTTATACTGTGAAAACTATAGAACACTCATGAAAGAAATTGAAGAGGACACAAAGAAATGGAAAAGTATTCCATGGTATTGGATTGGAAAAACAAACATTGTTAAAATGTCTATACTACCCAAAATAAGCTACATATTTAATGCAATCCCTATCAAAATAACACCAGCAATTTTTCACAGAGCTAGGACAAACAATCCTAAAATTTGTGTGGAACTACAAAAGACCCTGAATAGCCAAAGCAATCCTAAAAAGAAAAACAAAACTGGTGGCATCCCAATTCTGGATTTGAAGCTACACTGCAAAGCTCATCAAGACAGCACAGTGCTGGCACAAAAACAGGTATATAGATAAATGGAATAGAACAGAAAACCCAGAAATGGACCCACAACTATATATTCAATTAATCTTTGACAAAGTAGGAAAGAATATCCCATAAAGAAAAGATAGTCTCTTCAATAAATGGTGTTAGGAAAACTGGACAGCAACATGCAGAAGAATGAAACTGGACCACTTCCTTACACCATACAAAAAAATAAATTCACAATGGATGAAAGACCTAAATGTGAGACAGGAAACCATCAAAATCCTAGGAAAGAAAACAGGCAGCAACCTCTTTGACCTCAGGCACAGTAAGCTTCTTACTAGACATGTTTCCAAAGGGAAGGAAAACAAAAGCAAAAATGAACTATTGGGACCTCATCAAGATAAAAACTTCTAGAAGCACAGCAAAGGAAACAATCCACAAACCTAAAAGGCAAACTATGGAATGGGAGAAGACATTTAAAAACAATATATCTGATAAATGGTTAGTATCAAAAATCTATAAAGAACTTATCAAACTCAACACCCCAAAACCAAATAATCGACATAAGAAATAGGCAGAAGACATGAATAGGCACTTTTCCAAAGAAGGCATCTAGATGACTAACAGACAAATGAAATGATGCTCAACATCACTCATCATCAGGGAAATACAAATCAAAATCATAAGATACCACCTCACACCTGTCAGAATGGCAAAAACTAACAACACAAGAAACAACAGGTATTGGTGAGGATATGGAGAAAGGAAAACCCTCTTGCACTGTTGGTAGGAATGGAAACTAGTGAAGCCGCTCTGGAAAACAGTATGAAGTTTCCTCAAAAAGTTAAAAATAGAACTACCCTATGACCCAGCAATTGCACTACCAGATATTACCCAAAGGATACAAAAATACTGATTCAAAGGGGCACATGCACCCTGAAGTTTATAGCAGCATTATCAACAATAGCCAAACTATGGAGAGAGCCCAAATGCTCATTGATTAATGAATGGATAAAGAAGGGGTGGAATAATACTCAGCTATCAAAAGGAATGAAATCTTGCCATTTGAAATGACATGGATGGAGCTAGAGGACATTATGCTAAGCAAAATAAATCAGTCAGAGAAAGACAAATACCATATGATTTCACTTTATATGGAATTTAAGAAACAAAACAGATGAATGCATGGGAAGGAGAAAGCCAGAAAAAGGAGAAGTGAGAAAAAGAAGAGAGGGAAATAAACAATCAGAGGCTCTTAATGATAGAGAACAAACTGAGGGTTGATGGAGGCAGGTGGGTGAGAGACGGACCAGATGGGTGATGGATATTAAAGAGGGCACCTGTTCTTTTTTTTTTCTTTCTTTTTTTTTTTTGGTTAAGATTTTATTTATTTGAGAAAGAGAGAGAGAGAGAGAGAGAGAGAGAGAGAGAGAGAAAGAGTGTGATGGGGAGGGGCAGAGGGAGAGAATCTTCAAGCAGAGTCCCCACTGACCACAGAGCTCATGACCTGAGCAGAGACCAAGAGTCAGACACAACTAACTGAGCCACCCAGGCACCCCAAGAGGGCATTTATTCTGATGGGCACTGGGTATTATATGTAAGTGATGAATCACTGAATTCTACTCCTGAAACCAGTATTGTACCGTATGTTAACTAAAATTTAAATAAAAATCATAAGAAAAAATTATACATATAGAACTACATTGTTATTTTCAGTTATTAAAAAATTATAAATGTTAACGAGGAAAAATTATATCTGTTCTTGCTTTATTTTATATATTTAGGGGATAACACAATGTCTGGTATATAGTGTTAAATTTTTTGAATGACTATTTTTAAATTAAAGGAAAACAAAACAGTATAATAAAGAAAACTGTGTAATATAAGCTCTCAAATCCCATCACACAAAATAATCCCTGTTATATTTTGGAGAATTACCCTCTAGTCATCTCTTCATGTATTTTTATGATATGTATATTTTATTTTACATTTAAGAATGAAATTATATAAAAAGTATATACACATTTATACTATTTCTATAGTTTCATTTAAATGGGCTCACATTACACATACAAGCCATTTTTCATTCAACAATGGATGATATCCAAGTCTTTTATATTTCTAAAGTAAGATTGGACCTAGGCAAAATTATTAACTTCTATTTAGATTTTTCATCTTCTCTCCTTTCTTTCTCAACTGCTCCATCTAAACCTACTGTCAAAAGGGATCTAATATAGACAGTTTTGTTGTTGCTGTTGTTTAAAAAAAAAAAGGAAATGATGTCATACCCTTACATGATGAATAATAAATTGCCTCTTCCACTCCTTCATTTTCTTGGGCATTCCACCTTCTAATAGACTACTGTTTTTTGTCTTCAATGGTACACACAATTAATGTTCCTTCTCATGTTATAAGAATAACAATTTGTTTAAGCAGATGAACTTTATAAATAGAATGTTATTTCAAAACCAGTTGTCCACATGCCTCACAGACATTAAAGAAAAATAGGTAGGGTGCCTGGGTGGCTCAGTGGGTTAAAGTCTCTGCCTTTGGCTCATGTCATGGGATCTCAGGGTCCTGGGATCGAGGCCCACATAGGGCTCTCTGCTCAGCGGGGAGCCTGCTTCCTCCTCTCTCTCTGCCTGCCTCCCTGCCTACTTTNCAGAGGGAGAGAGATCACAAGGAGGCAGAGAGGCAGGCAGAGAGAGAGGGGGAAGCAGGCTCCCTGCTGAGCAGGGAGCCCGATGCGGGCCTCGATCCCAGGACCCTGAGATCATGACCTGAGCCGAAAGCAGAGGCTTTAACCCACTGAGCCACCCAGGCGCCCTCCCTGCCTACTTTTGATCTGATCTCTCTCTCTCTATGTCAAATAAATAAATAAAACCTTAAAAAAAAATAAAAATAGGTATATAGTATGTAGGTCAAATAGGTATTTATATAGGTCATTTATCCCTTAGATCAAGTAAAGGTGGATACATATGATTTTGGACATTCTTATTTTCAGCCTTATTTAATTATAGTTATAGTTAAAGTCTCTAACCATCACCGCACCATGCCATTAAAGGAATGTGAGGAAAGAGCAGCCTCTTCTCTGTTCTTAGGGTACTTGATACACACACTATTACTGCAGAACCACTTTGCTGTGTGGTCTCCCATTCCAGTACCTTTCTCCCTTCATTATAGCTCTAGACAGAACTAGAGCCTTATTCAGCTTTGCTTCTCGGCATCTGACACAATGCCAGATTCAAAATACATACAAAAAATGTTTTTGCTAAATGGGTAAAATCACCTCACATAGGTATATACATTTCATGTATAATCTGATTGTTTTCAGTGAAATGATTATATTCTCTTATTATCTCAAACTGGAATTGCTACTACGTAGTACCTTCCACTGAGAATATAGATTCATCCCTATTGGCAAGCAGGTAAAATGACAAACTAGGCAGAAGTCCTGCAATAATTTAAGAGATGATAAATATTCACAGAAAGAGAGAAAAAGCAATGCAGTAACAGAGGTAAATAGGCCATGATTAAAGTGAAAGCCAAAGGTGTGTTAAGGTGACCTCAAGGGAAACATGAGCCCTCAAAGAGGGAAAATTGATCTTTTCTGCACTGAAGCTGAAAAATCAAAGGGAACTACAGAAAGTTAGATGATTCAAAACCACAGCAATCCTGAAATAATCAAGACAGAAATTCTGCTACAGAAAAAAAGGTGCAGCATTGATTCTTCTGAACTTTAATTAGAGCCGGTGGGGCTGATTCAGGAAAGATATCTGTAACATTTCTGTACCAGAGTATGTCTATAACTAAGGCATTTCCATGAAAATGAAAAGTTGAAGATCAGTTCTAAGAAATGCAAAAGAACTTGACCACTTGAGCTTTGGAAATTTGTTGAGTAAAGAATTGGCCCACGCCCACCAGAAAGCTATTCCCAATGGGACAGTCTCATACTTCAGACCTTCACCTAGTGAGTCTCAATCTAAGATAAGGCAATTGAGGGCTCCAGATAGTAATCATTTTTCTTCAATGAAAAGAACTTGTACCACAGTTGAGATTCTGCCCTCAACACACTTTGGTCTCTGGATTAGCTCCTTATCTTTTGAGATTTGCAAGGAAGAGCTTTTTTACTTTAGATTTACTATTAGCTATGCAAATCCACATAGGTCAATAGGCCCCAAACCTGACAGAAATTAGATGAGCCCTAATGAAATCAAATTGCAGGAAAATCACTTTATGTTTTAAATGATACCCATGGTGCTGGGAATGTACTTTTTCAAAAATTCTCTGCTCTCTGCCAAGAATGCACCATGATGTGAATAATGAAGATGAATAATGCAAAGTGAAATGCAATACACCATTTGCACATCAGTAACAGTTTTCCTCCTCAGATTGCTTGAGTTTGGAAATTACAGACAAGGCTATTTAAAATCCAGCCCAACAGTAGCATTAAATTCGAATAGAGTCCAAGTGGATATGGAGCCCATGCGTAATAGAAGTATGTTGAGTCATCAGAAGAGAAACAATAATGAAGATTCATAATGAATGGTGGCAACATACATGACAAGTGACTGGTTCAAAAGATACCATGACAGACAGCAGGGAAGTTTCTTGGTTCACCCCAGGACAACACATTTTGGAGGGGCTGTGAACCTAATATTTGAGCTAGCATTTTCGAAGACTTGGAACTAAAAACTTGAAGAGAGTTTTTGATTATGAGCAAGACTTTTCCTGACCTGTGAGCTCCTTCATTATAATTTGGTCAAGCACTTCAGCAAGGTCATGCTCCTAATGTTCTTTTTATGCTCAGGTGAGAAAAGGGCTTTGATGGCAGAGCTTATTTTAATCTTAGTGAGAGAGCCAAGAAATACTCGCTGCAAGAGGAGACTAGAGGTTAAGTCTGTCTTTGAACAAAATGAAAACTTCAAAATCTATTTTCACAATTAATCATTTCAGTGTCCCATAGACTTATAAAGTGATAGCTATCCTCAAGTGCTCTTCTCTACATGTCCTTTCAAACATGTAGCATATTCCATAAAGAACATTGCACATCTGCTCTTAAAAGAATTGACTTTAATTGCTGAGCTGCTAATGGGGCGTTTTCTCCTGTTGAATTTCCATCCATCTGCACACACTGATTATCACATCCTCTTCAGATCTTGTCTATTTCAACCTCTTTTCCTAAATGACCATCATTAATCCTATCCATGGTCTCTCTAAATATGGGAAATGAATCTGGAGTAATAGCATGCCTGATTATCCTGCCATCTTCCCTTGGGGAGAAAAAAGATTAAAGTTTCAAACTTCTGGGTAGACAAACACTGGAACCTGGTGGGAAAAAAAGTCTACTGGCAGCTTGAAATTACAAAGACAAGTTTATTCTTGGTAGTGAATTCTGGACTCTTATGAGAAAATGTGAAACTGTTTCCTGGAATACTAGGAACTTCTTTGCAACTTGTGGCAGAGACTTACACAAATAATGAACCAGGGGAATCCTCTCACTTCTTTTGGAACACAAAGTACACAGGTCAAGGTAAAATAAACCTTATTCTAAATTCATTATATCCTTACATGCCCTAACGCTTAAGCATCGTGGACAACTTCTGAATCAACTAGAGTTTGAATCAACCAGAGTTTGTACTCATATTTAAACCTCTTCACAAACAGAAGTTAAAAAATAAAAGGAAGAAGAAAAGAAAATGAAAAGAAAAGGGAAGAGAAGGAAAAAAAAATCTTGTATCAGCTTCTCTTTGACATATAGTTTAGTTTTTATGGTAATTGCTAAAGTGAGAGTTTTTCAGGGAAACAAGGCCACCCTTTCATATGCAATTTTCACCTAGATTTACATCATTTTTCTGTAATGATAATAAAAAATAATATACTTACATGGCAAAAAGGAAATTTGGAGATATTTCAGAATTCCAATAAGAAAGTATGTTAACACAGAACTTTGAAGCTTAAACACTGTAGGAAGAACTAAGGGAGCAAATGTCAGTGAAGCTACTTCCCACCAATGCTGGATGCCTGCAGCACCAGAGTGGATGATTCTTACTAGTTGACCTGGAGTTTTTGTGAACTTGATTTCTCTGCTGTGTACCTTTGAGGTCTTTAGTAACTGTTGCTGAAGAATAATTACTTCTCCTCTATCACTTCCAAATCTCATGAGGATCTGTCTCATTAGCAGACTCTAAACCAAGAATTAGGGAAGAGATTCTGGTAAATGGAGGTACAGTTTCTTTCCCTGCAATCCAGAAAAGGACATAGGAAGATTTGGAAATAATTATTTGTTGTATGAATGTGCAAGTGCATGAGTAAATGAATAAAAGGATTCTTGTCCTGGCAGTTTAGAGCATTCCCAAGCTATGTGGAAAATAAGAGTGTAAGTAGAACAAGAAGACGATTTTATTGTGTGATTTAAATGTTTACCAACGGTAAGCTAATGGAGCCCCAATGACTGACTTCATTAAAGGACCTGTATGACCCAACCAGTATGAGCTGGAACTGGCTGTGTCTATAGTTAGGTTCCAATTTTACCAATTGTATTGATTATAGTCTTTCTCTGAATTCTGTAGTGATATTGGCTTGTTTTCCTCTTAACATACTGAAGTCACAATCCAGTTTTTCTTCCCTAACATTGTTCCCTTTATCATCTTGATTTCGGGTTCCCAATCTTTTCAGTCAGGTGTTATACAGAGCCTTGGTCTATTCTAAAGATGGCTAATCATACTCCTAAAAATGGATCTTAGCAATTTAACTCTCCAAGGACAGCCTGATTCTTATTTCTTATATGATTTCTTCATGTGCATCAGTCAGTATCTTGAAGGATTCTATTGATTGGTTCTGCAACATTCCTAATGCGTTCATATTTTAATTGGCTTCTTAAGTCAGCAATTATGCTCTTAAGACATAAGCCACTGATATAGTCCATAGATTAAAAAAAAAAGCTATGTTCTAGTTTCTAGATAAAAGGTAATAAAATTTCTGGAACTGTAATTAAAATATCCTGCCACCAAAAAACACTGACAGTTCTAAAATATAAGCAATTAATTTTTTAGTGTAAGGAATATCATTGTTTTAATACTATAATAATTTTCCATGAAAACTCCACTGTATATTTTATTAGTTATTAGTGTGTAAATTTCAGCTAATACACTGGTTAGGATAAAATATTAATGTACCATAATAATTTCAAGTACTTCTGATAGATACTGGAAGTTTCTGTTAAAATTATAAGTGCTAATTACATACTCCAGTAACAATACTGTTGGCCAGGTGTTTTCTGATATTACTTGGTTTGGAGCTCACAGAGGTCATGATGTCATTTTACATCACTGGTTTTCCTTTGCCTGGCTAAAAATCACATCAAAACTCGTGAACATATGGTACCTCAAAAGGAATTGTGCTGATGTGCTCTGCACAATAGCCTGGAAATTCAGAAGGTACACAGTTGTGTGGAATTATTTTTCATCAACCACAAAAATAGTTGTAACTACCTAGTACTTAGCTGTAGCTAACTACTGTAGATAGTTGGTAACTAGCTCCTTCATTTCTCTTTCATTTAACACATGGGATCTAAGGGTTGTTGTAAAACACAGAATTAGAGGGGCACCTTGGTGGCTCAGTGGGTTAAAGCCTCTGTCTTCGGCTCAGGTCATGATCTCAGCTTCCTGGGATGGAGCCCCAAGTCAGGCTGCCTACTCAGCAGGGACCCTGCTTCCTCCTCTCTCTCTGCCTACTTGCAATCTTTCTCTCTGTGTCAAATAAATAAATAAAATATTTTTTTAAAAACCACAGAATTAGACATGGACTTTATGGCCAGTAATGAAAAATTTGGGTTTATTATTTGTAAAAAAAAAAATCTTCATATTTATTTTTCTTAACTTTTTAAAAACAGAAACAGCAATTTTTGTAAGGATGAGAAAAAAAAGTCATCTGAGAGGTACTCATTTGGAAAATGTAAGCAGTTATATGCATTTATGAGACACATAAATTTCTGCCTACATTTATATTTCTCACCATTTGGTTCACTTCTTTTATTGAGCATGCTCTTTAGGCTTCTGTTAAAGACATTACCAAGGCCACAGGAGCACAGATTGCTAGGAACAGGGATCCCCAAGGGAATAAGATTAAGCATAAGTAACTTTTAAAAGTCTGTGCATGACTAGAACATTGGACTGTGCCCAAGGATACAAAGCTTGGGTGGATCCCCGGATTGAAGACAGCCTAAAAAGTAGGGTGACCCAGATGAGCTCATGTAAGTTAAGAGTAGAGGGAAAAGGAAGCTGAAGAAAAGAGTTCAATTTACATTTCTGCCTAGGGCCAACCAGGAGCAAAGACAATATTGAAAAACAAGACAAATTAAGCAAAAAATGGAAAGGGAAAGTTGAATATGACAAAGGAGAAGATATAAGAACAAGACTTTCATGAAAATACTGTGACCATTTTCTAGAGCCTCTAACTTAATCTATATTATTTGCAGATATCAACTTGTAATTCAATACTTGTGCCTCTAGCAAGATTTCACAGTAGAATGCTTAATAGGAATCTTATTACCCATTGGGTAGTATTATTTAACAGTAATTTTAATAAAGTAAATGTCATTATTTATATCTTGAGTATACTGTGATGCATTTTAAGGGATGGAAAATATTTAATTATGAACGTGGAGCTATGCCATACACATATGTATTCACATCCAGAGTAATAGTGAGACTGTCATTGATTAACTAGTTAAAATTCAATTAAGTTTCTATGTTTGCTAATTAATTATATTGATCAATATCTCATTAGCAGTTCCAAGCACAGCATACAGGTACTCTCTTAGGGAGCAGAGTTGGGGAAGGGCATAGAGTGGGCATTAAATGACTAAACATCAAAACCTTGCCCAGATAAAAAAATGTAATCAGCATCTCCAATAAAGCAGCTATTATGACTTTAGAGGAAAGGGTTTTTATAGTAGGAAGAGTCAGCCACATCTGGATTTGACTAGAACACATGCAGGTTTTTATTCTTCTTAATGAATACTGTTGTTGATAAATTTACAAACATCAGACTTTAAAAATGAATCTTACTACTTTCAAAGAAGAACCTATTCTCAGAGGAGTCAAGCTACAGGGACTCACCCTGTTTTCAGTATTGTGATGAATTTTGTAAGTATCATTAGAAATAGAAAGAGCACTGGTCCTGGAATTGGAATCACTCATTTCTATTTCATCAGCACAGAACTCCTGAAGGGAAGAATAGGAAATCAGAAATATGAGGGGTCATAGGCTGTCATTGACCTCCAAGAGTCTAACTTCCCAATCAGGGACACCTAATTACATTGTGGTTACCTCAGGATACTATTTTAAATGAGCTGGAAGAAGTTCAAAGTTATTGGGGATGAGGATATATATATATATATATATATATATATATATATATATATATATAAACAAAATAAATAAATAGTGCATGATATGGATTGTGCTCCTTTAGCTAAATTATTTTAATATATGTGTTTATGAAATCTAAGGTGAAAAGAACTTTTTATAGGTTTCAGTTAAAGACAGTCATATTAACTGGGTGAGCCTGACCTGGACATTGAGTCATTATCTTGGTGCCCTAACAAAATAAGCAAAGTTTTTAAAAATAGCACCCAAACTAGGACACTTCCCACCTTAAGTGACACAGTACTGTTTGATGTGTGTTAAAAAGACAACAATAAGAAAAACTAATGGGAGCGATAATTGTCCAAACTTACAACTGCAGTTTAAGCAAGTGAGTCACAGTTACTATTGGATATAATCCATTGTCCCTCCAAAAAGGCCTAATCTCTAAACCAATAACCTGACCTATACCAGCCCAAGCTCACCTAGTTGGCATCCTGTGAATTCCTCCTAGCTGGCTTTCCGTGGGTTTTCCTCTGCCTGAGACCCTCACACTCTCCCTGTTTAGTTACTGCTCTCCAAGTAACCAAGTGCCCACACGCACTGGCCAGGCTTAGGTCTGCTCAAAGTTCCCTGGCAGGCAATCATGGTCCATTTCCAAGGTCTGGTCAGGTGATTCCCAGTTCAGTGCAAGGAATGCCCTCACCTTAATTCACACTCACTAGAAAATTAATTCCACTTTTGCAAATCTGCTTTCAAGGGCCACATTGTTTTAATATCTCACTGCATTTGCACTGTTAAAATATTTAATGTTATCATACTCCTGACTCTTCAAAAACTTGGCAAATGCATAGAAAAATATATATAACTATCAAGGCTCATCTGCCCTTAATTTAACTTTATTAACAAGCTTGAGTGATAGAATTATTATGCTTTTGTACCAATAAATCCTACCTGGCAATAGCAAAGTACATATTAATTAGACTAAAGCATAATATTGATTTAGATATTCTGCTGCTAACAACCCTTATTTTCCCTGCTACTTTGTCAGCATCCGAGTTGTTCTGCTAGTCTAACTTCCAACACAACAGATTGCTTTGTAGTCAGGGAAAAAAGACTTTACAATGCATTTATTGCCATCTAAATAACCCCTTTGTGGTCTTTAAAAATTGGATTCAAACAGCAAGAAAATAATAATGTCACTCTTCTAATTGGATTCAGGTGCAGCATTTATTTTAAACTTGAACTTCCTTGTACTGAACATAGTAATCGGTTATAATAAAGTGTGGAATGATTATCCTGGTGGCATCTTTTATTTTTACATCCTTTTAAAGAATAATTCATCTTGAATAATTCAGATACACCCAGCGGAGGTAGTCTGAAGCCAAACTCCTCTATCTCGAGGAAATCACAGACTAGCACATATTTAATCGCAGGACTAGATCCTCAAGTTATCGTGAAAATTCATCTTTCATCCCGTCCAAAACACAAAGGTTTAGTTAAAAGACTCCTCTATAATTATAAGACAATTAAATAGACTTATATTCAAAGTGCTTGGGGAATGCTCCCTTGTGCAGACAGGAGCACAGAGTGGTCGTCATTCTCTTCTTCATTGTTCTTGCAGAACTGGAGATCACCCATACTTTCACTCTTTCAGGCTTAGAACATGTGTCCCAGGCACACACAGGGACAGTGATTGTTCACTTTCTTATGTTAACCCCTCCTTAACCTCTTACTTCCCAAACACAAAGGAAATACCAATCCTTCCATTCCTCTTGTAAATAATGCGGCTACGAAACTGACATTCTATCTTATATGACAATTCAGAAATACTTTCGCCATAGGCAAGGGGTATTGTGAAAACTAATACTTGAAACTTCTGTAAATGCTTCTGTGAAAAAGTTACATCTATGAAAATAAGAAAGGCAACATTTCTCATAGCAACGTTAGAGTGACTATACGGGATCATATCAAAAGCTCTTTTCAGTGCACTAACTAGTGTTGCAAACCTTATACACGTGCAGTGTGGGCGAGTTCACATTGCTAAGGGAATTTTAACAATCATATTTTCTGGACTTGCTTGGTTTGACATTAAGCAAAATTCACAAAAAATCATATGAATTCATTTGGATATATTAGCTTAAATTGTTTACTGCACTAGTTGAACCCTTTGGCTCTCTTAAACTTCAGTGAGATTCTCAAGGGAGAGCTTTTTGTCTCTATGGAATTCAACACATGATACAGTCTCCATTCGACAAAATGCATGACCTAGGTCTCCTTATAAAGTAATGTAGGGCATCTAATGATGAATGAGAGACAGTCTCTGTTCTTTAGGACTGTATATTTAAGAAGGAAAATAGAGTATATACCTTGGTGATTTCTGTATAAAGCAGTATAATCCTCTGGAAAACATAATATTTTACAGCTGTATCATACAGGATAAAATCTAAATTCCTTAGCAAAGAATACAAGATCCTTTATGATATTGCATATTTCTACCTTCCTAGCCTTATCAGCATCCACTTTCTGCTTTATCCTATATCAAACCCTAAGGGTAACCATTCTGAGTCCCCTTAGAATAGAGATGTGCTTATCTCTAACATTTGTGTGACATATTTAATAAATGCTGCTTGAACAAATAAATGACTGATGTTTAGAGAAGTGCTCATTTCCATATGGTGTGAGCAGAGAAGAGTTAATGGAGAGTGTGGCATTTGGGCAATAAAGGGCAGAATTTTGATGGAGATGAGGCTAGAGAGTATTATGAGATATGTCCCAAAAGGCTGGAGATTTCAGTTGCAAAAAGTAGACCAGGTTTGGTTTCTGCAGAAGAATGAAGGCCAGACTGAGAAGACAGATTGGAACCAGAAAGAGATCATTTATTTTGAAATGTTGGAAAGCATTATTGTTGGTACAGTTGCAATATGAGATTACTATTTAAGTGCAAAAAATGTAAGCTTAGTTTGAGATTTTGAAAGATCAGATTTTCTTGCATCCTAAAAGAAATGGATTCACAAAAAGTGCTATTCAGTGTAAGGAAATAGATTTTATAATTGGAAAAGTTGGTCAGGGAATTGCAGCAGCTAGGCTATGCATTGCTTTATTTGTCTATGAATTTTTCCCTAGATGGTTCATGCACACATGCTGCTTCCCCTCAACATAGTCTGTAATTGTTTTAAGGGCAAAGCCTTTAAATTTCCCATGATATTCAGCCCAATATGTACGTGCTTAAAATAATAATTAGATATAATATATAATGGTAGCATAATAAGCCATAAAATAAGTTCTTACTTAGTACAGCAAAACACCAACTTTCAAAAAGGGCATAAATTTTATGATCATTAACATCAGAAAGGAAGGATGAATGAGGTAGGATCAAGATACATCTAGCTTCTTATTTGCCACATTTCTTCTTCACGACTTCTTCCCCAAAGATGGGGCAGAACTGAATGGGACAAGATTCAGTTGGACTAAAAAAATTTGGCCAGACTAGGGGACTAAGCTCATTTGGAGAAAGTTGAGGCTTCCATCTTCCAATCTGTCCTGATATCCTCAGGATGAATATCATCAACTCAGAAATTGATTTTCACAAATTCTAGAAAAACAGCCATGTATGCAAAATCCGCCTTTGTTGTCTGACCATTAACTTTTTTGAATTTTTTTTTTTAATTTCTTCTTTCTGTTGACCTCGATGTAATAACCTTCCTTCTGGTTATGGAATGTTCTCCTGTTTGACCATTCCTACCTTTCCATCCCTAATTATCAATAGGTATTCCTTACCCCAATAAAAAAAGTTCTACTCTTGGGATGCCTGAGTGGCTCAGTTGGTTATGCATCTGCCTTCGGCTCAGTTTATGATCCCAGGGTCCTAGGATTGAGTCCCAAGTAGTTGCTGAGCAGGGAACCTTCTTCTTCCGCCCCCTACCCTTGTGTTCTCTCTCTCACTCGCTCTCGCTGTCTGAAATAAATAAATAAAAATCTTTAAAAAAAAGTTCTACTCTTATTAAAGAGATAGATACTAATATTAAGCAATAAACATTCTTTCCAGAGACTTTGTGTTATAAACAACTGGCCTTTGGTGCATTCTATGGAAGACATAGGAGAACAAACAGAATAAATTTTCAATGCCAGTTCTGCTACCTTACCAGCCTATTTATTTCTTTAAAAGCACTTGTGGCTATAACCACTGCTGAATTTGTGTTTACTTCATTGTATGTTGTTTCCCTTTTCTAGGATGTGAGCCTCTAAAGACAGAGACTCTGCCTGGGATGTTCAGTGTCATATCCCAACACTTTGCACAGGGTCTGTCACATAAGAGCACTTGATAAATATCTGTTGTATATCTGAATGTATGAATGGGTACCATCCACTCAATAATCCTAGACTGCTATCATTTCCCTACCCCTACACCTGATCTGTCACTGACAGTCTGAACCATAAATTCTAATTCTTCAGCACATTCTATCCATCTCCCCTTCTTCCTCTCCAACTATTCTGGCCTTAATTATCTCCAAAATGCCTTGATTCAGGAATCTGCTAATTGATTTATCTGATGCCATTTCAATTCCCTGCAGTTCATCCTTGTAAGTTTCTAAGACACAAAGTAGACTAGTTTTACCCTACTTAGCTTCATTCAAGGTATCTGCATTTCTTACAGATCAACATTCAATTTTCATACCATTATACACAATTTTCCATCATGGTTATGTTTTCTTGTTGTGCTTTCCCACCAACCTGAAACTCTCCTCTTAATGCATATATAAGTACTAATAGACTGAAGCTCCCCCAAACTGCCTTGATTCTCTTTTGTCTTTTTCATGCAGCTTTTTCTTTCTGAATTGCACTTGTCACCTAAGTTTTCTGGAAAAAGGGACTATCTCGTCATGAAGACTTGCACATATATACACCATCGGGCCTGGAGCCCAACAGCATAAACCCAGCCCTGAGGCCCAATAGCCTTGGTTTATTCACTGTTGTAATAAGCTGTGTGGTGCTCATTAAGATTCATAAGCTCTCTGTACCTCCATTTCCCCTTCTGTAAAATATAAATAATGAGAACACTGGCTTGATGAGCTAATAGCAAACATCTGAGACATGACAGTTATTAGTATGAATGTGACCACATCCTCCTCTGTATCCCCTGATTCTTCTTTCATGACATCTAGAGCTGCAAGATACATCAATCTGCAAGACAGCAAATGCCTCAAGGACAGGACTCCTGTCTTTGCATCTCATCATGATGATATGCTCAATAAACATTTTTTAAAGAGTGGATACTTTTAGCAATGAAATTGCTACCTAAATCTAACTGGTTTGGGGCAGAGGGAAGGATTCCTTCCCAACACCAAAAGGACTGCCAAAACTTCTGGCTTTTTCCAGGTAATCCCAGTTACCTGTCCTGTCCAGAAATAAAACCTAAAGTTTATAGGAAGAAATGTAGCATGCTCTCACTCTGCAAATAGCCTATGGCATTATTTAATCCACAAGACTTAAATATATCGGGCTTTATGTATATGCTTGATTCATGAGTAGATCTGAGGAGTGAAGTGGGACTAATTGAGGCAGGTGTTGTCTCTCTTTTCCCCAAGTTTCTATCTTGGCCCCGAGGGGATCTTGCACTTGCCCGGATTCAGAGTAGGTACTGAAGGAGCACTTTGGGGCCCTTACTAGCTCCTCCCCTCAGGAGGAGGGGTTCCTAAGCTGACTGGTTAGACCCAAACAAAACTGGCTCCATTTACCTGAAGGCCAGAATCACTGTGTCTTAATGGCAGAGTCTGAGGATGAGGTCTCTCTGATCTCCAGCACACAGGTGCAAGGTGAAACTCACTCAGGCAGGAGCTGCAGAAGTCTTATTCCTACTCTGGTTCCTGCTTCATGTAAGTGGAAGAATAAACTGAAGTAATATTATGACTCTCAACATTCGCTTAAAACTAGACTCTCCTGGGGAACTTTCTAATTCCAAAGTCCCGCCCCCTCCTCAGTCTAAGTAACTCACTGTTACTTAGTAACTAAGTAAGTCTCTGCAGGTGGAGCATAGACATCAGTGGTTTTTAAAGGCCTCCAGATGATTCTGATGTGCAGACAAGTTTGAGAAACACGGCCCTGACAGAAATTTAAGAGATAGGATTCAATACTGTTCACGTGTGGTAAAATTGCTTTGTCATTCAAGTTCAGGAATTGCTAAACTTTGGGTGCCTTAGCCATAGACTAAGAGGACTCAAGTGTAGAAGAGCTCTTGCAGCATCCTCTACCCTTACCTGGTTCCTCCAGGAGCCAGGCAACCCTTAATAACACCAGCTCTGCCTAGAATGGAAACAGGGACATCGTCCCTCCAATTTTTCCTAACATGGTGTAGGAGGAAAATGATGTGGTGACGTGGGGTCAGGGAGTAGAGAAAAGAGTATGGAAGTTCTGCAGAAACTAAAAATAGATCTACCATATGATCCAACCATCCCACTTCTGGTAGATATACAAAAGAACAGAAATCGGGGTCTTGGAATGATAGGTGCACCCCCATGCTCATTGCAACACTATTCACAACAGCCAAGATGTGGAAACAACCTAAGTGTCCATCAACAGATGAATGGACAAAGTAGTGTATTATATACATACAATGGAGTATTATTCAGCCTTAAAAAGAAGGAAACCCTGCCATCTGCAACAGCATGGATGAACCCAGAGGGCATTATGCTAAGTGAGATAAACCAGACCGAGAAGGTTAAATACTGCACGATTCTACTTATATGAGATATCTAAAATAGACTCGCAGAGACAGAGTAGAATGGTAGTTGCCAGGGGCTGGTAGGAGGGAGAAAGAAATAGGGGTTGCTGTTCAACCAGTTTAAAGTTTTAGCTATAGATGATGAATAAGATCTAGAGGCCTGCTATATAACATGGCGTGTGCATTAACGATACTGTATTATACACTTAAAAGACTTTGAGAGGGTAGATTTCAAGTTATTGCTCTTACCACAAAAAAAATTTTTTTTTTTAAAGAAAGAAGTGTGTCCATATGTGCTGGCTACTCAGGTACATGAATTGAATGAGGAGTGTAGAAAATCTAACAGAAGTTTGCTTTGTTTTATTTTTCCAAAATACTTGAATAAGATGCTGGCCCATTACTAAAAGAAAAAAAAACTGATTGTATCATTTACTCAGAGGGAACAAGCCTGAAAAATAAATGAGGAACAGCTGGGGCAGATATGCTAGGTTATCTGCTTTCTCTTTAAGAAGCAGTTAGAGCTGCTAGGGAAAAGCAGCAGAGATGTCTGGAGAAAGAGGGATTATATTGGGAGAAACAAAGAATCACTTGAGGGACTTCTGTGCTCAGAGCAGTAAGTGAAACGTGCTAATGATCAATTTAACACCTGCCATTTTAATTAGCACCTATGGATAAGCTGAAATTGAGAGAGAGAGCTGAAAACAATAAAATGGCCTGAGAGGCAGCCCAAGGTCAGAGGGAAAATAAAGAACCATGTTTATAGAAACAGGTGATTATAGTTTGTAACAGGAAGCACAATTTGTATTTAGGTGTTGTTTGTTTTGTTTATTAGTATATCTTTATGATGTAACATTTGGAACAGAAGCTAAATTTGTGAATTGTCTCAAGAAAATTAGATTCCATATAAACTTTTTCAAAGCTGTCCCTTATTGACCAGAAATTTTATTTTTTTTTTTTAAGATTTTATTTATTTATTTGACAGAGAAACAGAGATCACAAGTAGACAGAGAGGCAGGCAGAGAGAGAGGAGGAAGCAGGCTCCCTGCCGAGCAGAGAGCCCGATATGGGTCTCGATCCCAGGACCCTGAGATCATGACCTGAGCCGAAGGCAGGGGCTTTAACCCACTGAGCCACCCAGGCGCCCTAGACCAGAAATTTTAAAGAATCAAAATAGCAAAGATTGCATGAGATTGGGCCTAGTGTTTCAGGAGTCACACTTCTATGAATGTGAGCTACTATCCATCTGTGTGGTAGTAGCTAAATATAACCTCACATTACTTAGAAGTATTGGTGGCCAAAATGTAGCAAAAATCAAATTTAAATAAATAAAATCCTATGTAAATAATTACTGGTTGGGGGGAGACAGTGTACCACAGTGATTCAAAGTCATGTCATAAACATTCCCCAATGTCACAGACTTTGGGAAATGTTTCATGCTAAGACCTATCAAATGTTGGTCTTAATTTTGGCTAGTGGGGTTATTTGGTCACTTATTTGATCCAATATTCCAAGGCGCATGCAATGTAAAACTACTCTGAGTTGGTACCAAGCCCAATCACACCTCTGTTAAACCTTTCCACATAGAACTGTGCCTGTCTGAGGAAAGGTATCTGTCATTAGCTGTGAATCCATACTCAGGGAGATTTTCAAAGCCGTATCATGGTCTCAGCCTTTCCAAGATCATGAGAATGGAGTTGAGCCTCCAGTGGGATCTGGAAAGTCCCTGCTAAGTAGCACATAAAAAGTATGATATGTTCATTGATAAAGTTAAAGGGAGAGAAGGACATCAGAAATTATTAGAGGACCAATTCCTGGGTGGAGCTATTTTCCATATACATTCCTAGGAAGAACAGAATAGACTGAAAGATGTTCATACATGCAGAGGAAGAAAGTAAGACCCATGGTCACAGAGCTAAGGGGAGAGCCAAGCCTGAACACTTAGTTCTACATTCATTTCCTAACTCAGAGTCTACAGAAACGCATCCAGTAGGATATGCATGGCAAGGTCCTGAAATCTATCACTAACTAAAATACACATCGATCACAACTATCACAGAATTTGAGGCATCTAAATAAATCATCACTGCAATCATTTTCCAAGAACACTAAACAAAAAGCAATTAATAATCATTCTGCAGAAACATGTGATTAAATGTGACTTAAATATGTAATGACGGTGTATGTTTGCTATTGATTTTAAATTTGTTCTATAGTTGCATTTTAATTCAGGTTTTCAGTCTGTTAATACACAGTCTGATGATGGGATAACTGGCACATTGACATGAGAGTCCTATATTTAAAGTTCAGTAAAGGAGAAGATTGTTCCTTATGAATAATGCTGTTTTTTCCATACACAACGTGTCCTGGAATTTTTGTGTTCATTTGCTTGCTTGCTTGCTTGTTTTGTGGTCACAATAAGGCAGAAGGTTATGAAAGAAAAAATGAGTATTTGATAAGCAATAAGGAAAAAAAGAGAGAGAGAGAGAGAGAGAAGAAAGGAAAGGCCCTTACTTTCAGATCCAGAAAAACCCATAATGCCAAGCACACCAACATTAAATTCCTTTGATTCATTTTGGCCAGCAAAATTCTTGCTTATAACAAATAGGTCTAGTGGGAATGAAAATTCCATAGTTTTGAGTGAATTGTTTCTCTAAAAAATTATCTTAAGAAAGCAATAATTGTATACAACAAAGATTATTATATAGCACATGTTCTACTTAGGTTAAAAGGCAGCTAGATTTTTACTAACACTTGAGGAAAAAAAAATTTTTTTTTTATATTGGAGAGAAATGCCTGGGCCCAGCATTTATGTGCTCTGTAAAAATAAAATCTTATCTTTCAAGAATGGAGGTGCTATATGGATTAGTATATCTTAGAAGATTCTGAATGTGTCAAAAATATTCCAAAATTCTTTATTGCTCTAAGGTATTAGTTAAGTGGGGATAATTCCTTGAAATAGTATTCTATATCCATGAGTATTACTTAAAATACATAGTAAAAATTACTTTTTGTTTAAACTTTGACCATTCTTACAACAAACATGATATTATACTTTTAGTCAAGAAGATCTGGCTTTAATTTTTTCCTATTAAAGGTTGTAAAGCTGGCCCAAAGTTACTGGGGATTTCATAAGGAATAGTTAAATTGTTCTTTAAAATTCATCTTCAAGTTCATGAATCCCATTTGAAACACATAATGCAAAAAACAAAAATCAATAACACATGATATCTAGTCTAAGAGATTTATAGTCTAGTAATCAAATATATATAAAGGGACCACAAATATATATATGTATGTATCTGTGTGTGTATATATAAATGATTCTATATTAAATATATAGTGTATGGGCACCTGGGTGGCTCAGTGGGTTGAGGCCGCTGCCTTCGGCTCAGGTCATGATCCCAGGGTCCTGGGATCGAGGCCCACATCAGGCTCTCTGCTCAGCAGGGAGCCTGCTTCCTCCTCTCTCCTCTCTCTCTGCCTGCCTCTTTGCCTGCTTGTAGTCTCTCTCTCTGTGTCAAATGAATAAATAAAATCTTTAAAAATATATATATATAAAAAAATATATAGTGTATATAATTATATAGTAAATAATATATAATTTAACATATAATGTAATATTTAATATAAAACCTAATTAAAATATACATAATAATATTTATGTGTGTATAAATACATAAAAGAACCAGAAGAGTGGCATAAACAAAACACAATATGAAGTTGGTGCAGAGAGAATGACATCTGGTTAAAAGAAATCAAAGCAGGTCTCACAAAGGCTGTGGGATCTGACAGTGATTTTCAAGACCTTCCAGAATTCATAAAGTATCCACAATAGAGATGAGTCCATATTTAAGGTGTGCAAAAAAGGAAATAAATAAGTCACATATTAAATAGCTAAAATTTGCAAATACAGAAAATGAAAACACATAATAGTCCAGGATGACTATGACAAGACCGTTCAGTGTGGTATGGATAAGCCTGGACACAGAGCTTGGTACCAGTGCATGGGAGACATTTGAAAGCCAGGCTAAGAGGTCTGGTTTTATCCAATTGGCTGAAGCACTGGAGGTTTCTGACTAAGGAAATGACAAAATGAGAGCTAAGGTTTGAGAAGTTTCTGTTTGATAATTATGACTGAAGAGATACAGGAAACAGGATGGCTCCTCAGAGGACCTTTGTACAGTAGCCCAGAGGAAGAATAAGGAGCTAAACTGAAGTGTTGGGAGAGGAAGGGGTATAGGGAAAGGAGAAAACAAACAGGAGATGTTTCACAGGGAGCTGATGACTGAAGGACATGTGGAGCCAATGCTGAGAAATAATGGACTCTGGGAGCCTAAATGGCTGTGTAATGATTACAAATGCACCAAAGTCAACCCAACAAATGGCTCCTGAGCATTTGCTGCACAGAATGCCCCATGAATTGTGCTAAGTTCTGGGCCCACAAGATACATAAGACAATACAGACAGTACACTCAGGGGATTAGCAAGCTCATGAAGGATGAAATCAAGTAAAGAGCTATTCCTGCAGTTCAAACTTAAAAACAATCCAAAGAGTGGTTCTTGTGGACATGTGATGAGGAGTAGAGCCAGAGATACTGAGGTGGAGAAACAATGAACATTCTGGAAGTGGGGCACAATGAAAGAAGATTAGCTCAGCAAGGAGGAATGACCAAACCAGAGAGATATGAACAGTAGAGGAAGAGAGAGCAAGTAAGAGGTTCACACTTGGATAATGTGGGAGATGGACTAAATGACACAGGATGTGGACAGAAGTAGGCTGGAGGCAAAAACTGCCCATGTAGAAGAATAATGCCAAGAAGGCAGAACGTTGTTACTGAATGAATATACAATAGAAACCAGCCAAATACCAGTTTCATTGGGAATGATAATGTAAACATGGTCTTTACCTGCCTGTTCTCCTGCCCGATGGTGAAGCTTCCAGTACTTCTAGGGGGCTGGGTGGGGTGGGGGGGAGGAAGAGTATGAACAATGGAAGTCTCCAGTGTCTCCCTGTAATATGCACAGATCTAATTAGCTTCTCAATATTGATGGCTGATGTAAAAACATGCTTTTATAAGTCTAGCTTGTTGCCATTTGAAATAATTATTTGGGTGGCATTTAAAACTATTCACCCCAAGAACAAAACAAGGCATGATAACCTTGAATTTTGTATCCACACCAGGAAACCCAATGCAATCATTAGAAAGAATGGATGAGAGGTAAAGCATTTGACGTGGACTGATTTCCACAAAGAAATGGTGAGTGGAAAACAAGATCAAGAAGTACGATGAGCGTGATGCTAGTTTTTGTGTACAAAAAACCAGTGCAAAGCTCCCTATACAGGTATATTTGTATATATGCAAATTATGATTGTATGAGCTTGCAGCAAATAGGGTCTACACAGCTTAGGTGCTCACAAGGATTGAGTAGAGGGTTATGAAGGTGAAAGGAAGACTGGGCGGTGCTGGAACCAACATAAAAGGAACAAGAAAGATAAAGGAACGCACTTGAAAAAGCACATATGCAAAAATTACACTTATAAATGCATATAATGTTTTACATTAAGGTGAGTGCACATGGGATATATTTACAAAGATATTAGGTTTCATACTTGGGTAAAAATACAAACAAATTTAGTAAGAGCATATATTGAATTTCAAACAAGAGGAAGGGGAAGGAAAAATCTGGATTCACTTTCAATTTATTACCCCGCCAGAGACTATTTCTGTTTCTTCCGGTGTTCAAAGTGAAGTCCTGGGAAACTGAGTTCCCTGAACATGTCAATTTTGTTTCATGTATGAGCTATTCCTGTGACATCTCCTTTATACGTCAGTTCTGATGGAAGAAAACTGGCTTTTTTTCAACTATCACAGGAGTCTTTCAGAGGAGCTGTTCTATCTGACTGGTTATTATCTGTTTTCTGCCAGAAAAACTTTAGTTGTGGTAAACTTCCCTACTTAACTATAGATTTTTTTTTTTTAAGATTTATTTATTTATTTATTTGACAGAGAGAGAAAGATCACAAGTAGGCAGAGAGGCAGGCAGAGAGAGAGGAGGAAGCAGGCTCCCTGCTGAGCAGGGAGCTGCTAAGGGCCTGGATCCCAGGACCCTGAGATCATGACCTGAGCTGAAGGCAGAAGCTTTAACCCACTGAGCCACCCAGGTGCCCCTTAACTATAGATTTTTAAAGATTTCCTCCAAAACTGGATGCTACACTGATTTGTATTCTTAGCTATGCTTCTAAAATAGTATAGAGCCTTCATTAATTTGGTTTTTTTTTTCAACATTTATCAGCAAAGTAGTTAGCAATATCAACCCGCATTAATGAAGAATTCCCCCTTGGTCCCTACTGACATTGCCAAACTGGGGCTAATCACTGAGAGAGATGAGGAAAGCAGAATTAGGACACCAGAAATGACCTGTGACTTATAGCAAATACGCAACTGTTGTGCTAGAGTTTTGGGGATCCTCTGTATTATGCCTTCGTGAAGGTGCTAGAATACAATTTCTTTCATCATTGCATATTCAAACCCTTCTCATTCTCCAGGTTTACCAAACTGGCTTCACTGACGTCAAGTCTGTCCTGTTTCCTCTACAGCTAGAAATTGTATTTCATTCCTCTGATCCTTTTCTATGTGTAATAGAAATCAATTTGCACCTTTTTTCTGGCATGTGTCACCCTCTACCTTATATAACAATTAAGTAGCTTGCTGTGTTCACTTTCAGTTAACCACTGAAAGAGTGGGAGTCCCTTCCCAGCAATTGTATTATGCCACCAGCACACTACTAACGGTAGGGACATGATCAATATTTGCTGACTGAATCATCTCTCAGCTAAGAAGAGAAACAGGGCCACCATCTTCAAGAAAATCATTAGGTTTCCACAGCTGGATGAATGCTCATAACAATATTCCCAATCAGAGAGATTTTGATTGGAACTTTGCTCTTGATCTTGGGTCAATTCTATCCATGTGGACGCATGATTAGAAAAAGCCAATTCCTTCTCATGGAGCAGAAGAAGATTCTGTTCATGCTGTGTCTTTCCCAACCTGGCAGCATAATCAGTGTTGTGTTTTTACAATCTGTTGGTATTCTAAAAATGAGAACAATGACCTTTGTGTTAATTAGTTGATACAAGAGCCTGCTGAGACTAGAAGAATAAGACTTAATAGGACTTGCGATTATATATTCCAGTCATAATCATGGAGGTAATAACTAATGTTAATGGTGAAATCAAATAAACATGCAACCATACTAATGCGCTTTTTAATACCCTTCCTCTGACTGAGATGTTCTTAGGACTACATAGCAGTATAATACACATACTTAAGACTGCCCCAAAAGTCTGGAAATTTAAGGAAAGCATGTCATTGTACTTATTTATTTATTTATTTATTTGAGAGACTGGGGTGGGAGGGGCAGAAGGAGAGGGAGAATCCCAAGCAGGCAACATGCTCAGTGTGGAGCCCAATACAGAGTTCAGTCTCAGGACCCTGAGATCAAGACCTGAGCTAAATTCAAGAGTTGGATGCTTAATGGACTGAGCTACCCTTCATTGTACTTTTTTAGATAAGTAAATAGACCACTGCTTTAAATTCAGAAGTGCATCACCTGAAAAGGTATTTAAAATTTCAAGGAAAACAGGGTGAGCATATTATTTAAAAATATAACTAATATATTTTAAAAATAAGCATAGTCTATGCTTCCCAACTTTTTGGAGACCCTTTTCATCTGGTGGTAATAAGTGTTTCCGCAGAAGAAGTAGTGAAAAGACAGAGAAACATAAGGAAAGGCTTTATTTTAGATAGGGTGTCTGGGAAGAGAAAGTAAATGTAGAAAGTTTACGGTATTTATAATGCCTCTGATTGTGCCTGCTCCACCACCACATGCACCTTTATCAGAGATATCTAGGGTCTCTAGCATTGCTTTCCTGAGCAAGGATGGCTCCTTCTACCAGGGTTCTTGACCGAGAGTCCACTGAATCCATCTTCAACCCATCTGAAACCTCTGGGAATTGTATGTGAGATTTTTCCATGACTGTACATGGGCATTTTCCTCAGGAATATAAAAAAGTTTAGGAAGCAAAACACTAGATGATGAATACTTATTTGGTATCCTGTTGTACAAATAAGGGAAAATGACCAGGCAGCACACAAACAAAGCCTTCTAAAACAATGTCCCTGGGGACAATCATACAGACAAGTAGATGTAGGTGTCTCCCATTGCCCCCTACATTCTGGAGCAGCAGGCAGGTGTGTCCAGGCTCTCAAGGTGAGATGCAGTCCATGTGCTGTTGGCTTTTAGTTGCATGATTAGGGAAGTACCAGTATTTGTCATTGTAATCAGGGTTTCAAGTTAAGCCTTATGGTCATAGCTGAGTGTGCCGGTAAGTCCTTAGACTGCAGCCCTCCTCTGCTATGGCATTCTTTGTTTCTAGGGAGACACCTGATCCTTCTTCTAATATAGTTGGGGAGGTGGGGTCCTTGCCTTCTTGTTGCAGCTGAGACAGAACCTCTGGCTTGAGCTACATCTACTGAAATGGGTTTGGAAAGAGTAAGGAAGCATGATGCAGAAAAACTCTGGTTCCCTGTTTCTCTAACGTTTAATACCTGGCTGGGAATAAATAGGTTTTCGAGGGAAAGCAGATAGTCCAAGAAATCACTTGAGTTACTCTTCATCCCAGGTCAACATTGATTGCCCTTCATTATTATTTTGATGCTGTAAGGATCTAAGCATTTGTCCACTTAGAAGCCACAGGCTCGGTTCTTTCCTTTGTCACAGGCCCTGATGTCATCACCAAGGAAGCTGTAGATTATTTCTTCATTTGTTTGGTTATGTTTGTTTATTTATGTCTTGATTTAGTTCATAAAGAATTTGTGGTGCCCCAAGGAAGCTATTGTGATAAGAGCTCACTTGTTAGCATCTCTGTGTTCAGACAAAAAGAATGGCAAGAGGCTAAGGAAGCAGGAGGCACGTCCAGGCAACTGCTGTGGGGAGAATCCCAAGGAACCTGCATGGCTCTGGTAGTACCCATGCAACTTGGCTCCCTAACCTCTTGGATTTGCCCTTTACTTCATTCCCTGCTAACAGGCTAGTTGCAGGCATCCTTTTTAAAAAAATGTATAACTGATTAAGTATCTGGAGGAGGGTTAAAGAGTAAATTACTCTCATTTAGGTATTAATTAAGTATCTTCCAACTTGCCGCTGGGTTCAGATGTGTGGTTGGTTAGAATGGAAGAGGAAAGAGGAGATTTTCAGGTATAGGGACTTTGGGGTAGGACACACCTGAGGAGGATGGGAAGATTAGAACATCAGCTAAACAGTCATCTGGACATCTGAAGAAAGCATGGGAGCTGGGAACTGAATAAATACAGAATGGTGAGAAGTACAAAGATAAACCATAGTTATTTCATAATATCATATGGGGCTGGAACTGCTCCAAGGCATCTAAAGGAATCTGCCTTTTGCTCCTCCCTCTTCCTATCCTTTTCCTCCTCGTCTGCCACATCTTCCTCTCCCTCCTCCTTTCCCTTCCCCTATCTTCCTAAACCATTTGACCTCTACTAGATCTCAAAAGAGAACTGTTGATACTATAATCCTTCTACATTACTGATTAAATGAAATCATTAATGTGTTGACAATGAAAGGAGGAACCAGAGAGCAGCAGCTCCTTCAAGTGGCAAATAAGGAACATAAAGTTCTAAGAAGGGGAAGTCACCTCATTAATACAAGGTCAATCTGGGACTAAAATCAAGGTTTCCTGATTCCCAATTAAGTATTTTTTCTGCTCCACAGTAGAGTTTCCTGGGTAAACAAAGAACTATATACCATATACAATACTATTTTACTCATGAAACAGACTATTTAACTGCCTGTTTTGTGCCAACTTTGTGCTTAAAGCTGGAAATTAAGATGGGCATGACTTTAATTTTAAAAGTATTTTCTAGTGCTTTCTTCATAACCCTTAAAATTATGGAATTGGTGGTAATTCTTCCATTTTACAGCTGCGGAAACAAAAGGAGGTCAAAGACATTTCACAGATGACCCAAAATACAATTTCAGTTTGGATGACCTGGATTTATTTTTCTATTTGAGTTTGCCCGTTCTTCATTCTACTTAAATTTCAGGATGAACCAATTTCAACTGTGAAAATGAAAATGCTAGAGGGAGAGACCAGAATAAAAAATAGAAAACCTACTGTTAATTTTGAGAAATCATACGGTTTGACTTAATTATCCCATCTTTCCTTCTTATATGAGCTCTACGACCAAAACAGTGGCTGTACATAAAATGACTAAGGAAAGGCTCAGATATATAAATATGTAACAGGTGTTTCATGACCACAATAGCCCTGGGTATATAAAGCATAATAGCTAACACTAATAATAGTCAAAACGCAGTATTTATTTGGATTCATCCTCATTTACATTCTACCTGCAACTAAAATTTCTCCAAATATTTCCAGGAATGGAATGTTGGGTTGATTGAACAGAGAGAGCTAGTTCTTCCGGTTAATATGTACCCTGAACCCATGTGTTCTCGTCTGCTCAGCTCATTGTAGTAACACTGTTGATGGCATCATTCACACCTATGTGGACAATGCTTTCCTGGCAGGGCGGAGCCAAGACTTCGGGACTGTATTGAGAGTGCTGCATATCTACAGTAACCTTGACTCTCTTAGTCAGGGATACAAGCAGTCTCTCTTAGTCTCTTAGTCTCTCAGTCTCTCTTAGTAACCTAAGACTCTCCGTTACCATGGTCTTTCAGATAGAAATTAGTGTCTCTGTTTTCAAACGAGCCCCAGAGAGTTTCAGTAACTTGGTCTCTCACACAGCTAGTACAAAGGAAGGGTTTGAAACCAACCACTGTGACTCCAAAGCCTGCCCTCCTAACTTTACACTAAATGTTCTGCATTTATGAGGCAACTGGACACCAAATCCTGTCGGGAGCCAGTCTTCCTCTAGCAAACTGACTCTCTGGAGGGGGCTGCTGGTGCTAGGAAGTTAGAATAGCTCTGGATATGTGTAAGCCTGGCAAGCTTAGCATATAATTTTTGATTGAGTGAAGCCCTAGTGAATAGAATTACCTTTTGCAGAAGAATAGGCAGGACAAAGAAAATCTCCTTAATACACAAGTTGGGAATAAGGAAATGATTCAAGCCCCAGTTATACTGATTTCACAAGACAATGATGCTTGGTTTCAGTAGAAACATCTTCATCCTAACTAGAAAGAAGGATTTGAAAGATCTCTAACCACACAAAACACCCCAGTTCAAAGTGGGCATGGTTCTACACCAAAGATAGCACCAGAGTATTAAGACAGATTACTGTTGTACCCCGACCCCAGAGGCTGCCAGCTTAAGCAAGTAGAAAAGTCCCATCATATTCCTGTGGAAAATCCCAAATCTAGTTCCCCAACCAGAAGATCTGGCAACCCCATTATTCCTGGCCAGTCTCTGGGAGACAGTATGATCTTTTCCAGGTTCAGTAAGCAGACTCCAAGTTCTGTGTCAGTAAGGGGTACAGGAGCTAGAAGTATTACCTCATCTGTACCACACACCCCAACACTGCTGAGAGTGTAGGGATCCTGGAGTCTGAGACATGAAGCTTTGAGCATTCATTTTGGAAAGTAAGACTGATTCTTTAAGACACCCGAGACACATGCATGGGATGTGAAATACCACTGTCCACATCCAAAATCAAGGAAGCAAATGTTTTAAATTTCTGACATTTTTCATAACCTGGTTGATAGGTGGCATCTCATCTCTTTATTGTGAAGCAACACAAGCATAAAAATAAACTCTTGGGTTGTAAGTTTCATCTTACAGACTACATTTCCAAGAATGACTTTAGATCCTCTTTAGAACATTAATGACACTTTCCACATACCAGCTGCTATTCCACTTTGCTTTGCCAGTATCTTATCATCATCACTCCTTGGGCCCCCACATGCTCCTTTCTTCATTCCTGCCCAACTGTCACTAGCCTAGGCTTTTGGCCAGCAGTGGCAAAGGCAGAGGTGGCTTCTGCTTGTATCCTGACAGCAGGTTTCTCTTTAAGTGTGGGTTTTAAACCTCTATAGATAAAAAAGAAGAGTGAGCTGAAGCAGAGGGGAGAAAGGGATTGGAGTTACTGGCTCTCACTGAAAGAAAGAATGTCAGTGATTTGCAATAGGAAGGCCAGGTGGGTGGAAACAGGAAACCAGTGATTACCTGATGCTGCTAAGAAGGCTAGCACTACTGGTGGAGCTGATGGGTCCCTCCACGGGTGAGTACTCCTAGCTGCCTGGCAATAGACAAAAGAATGCAAACAAAGAATTCTAGCCCTCTCAGAAGGAACTGTTCCTATAATAAGTAAACTTCCATCGTTTTTCAGTTCACTTCATTAATGAGTAGTAATCACATTCAAATTAATGTGAAATTCAAATTAAATTAATTTCACATTCAGTGAAAATATTATTTCGACAATGAACTATGAAAAGATTCAATAAAATCTGCCTCTCTTAAGTAAGGAAAATAGAAGTAGTTTTGGTCATTCATTATTCAATTAGATTAAAATAAGGCTTTGAGAGACACTACTATGTTACCATTTTAGTGTAGCTGAATGAATGAATTTGGGTTTTAGAGTCAGGCTGATCTGAATTTAAATAGTTTGTGACCTCGGACAGGTAATTTAACAGCTATTGGCCTCAATTTCCTCATCTGTAAAATGGGACCATAGTCACTACTACATCATGGAATAGTTAATAAAATTAAATTGAATGAGATTATTAATATATTTAGCAATATTCGTGGTACCTTGCAGAAACTCCATAAATGCCTACTCACCTCTCTGTCTTTTGAAGGCTAAAGGTACCTATTGTTTCGGTGTACATAGCATGTTCCCTAAATTTTCTACAGAGCTTAAGATGTGATCAAGAACCTTATAAAATTGGAAACCTGGGAACAGAGAGAAAAAAAAGAGTGGAGGAAGCTGCAGTATCATGGGAGGAGCCACCGATCAGAGTCCAAAGTCCTGCACCACAGTCCTGGCTTTGCTCCTTATCAGCTGCAGGATTATGGGCACATTGCTTAATGCCTGGAGGCCTCCGAAGCCTCCGGTTTATTACCTAGATCAAGGAGATAACATCTCCTTTGAAGACATCTTTCTATGCACAGATGCTGGGCTTATGATCGGGTTTCCCACAAAGACAAGACACATTTAATGCCCTCAACAGAACTCGCAGCCTACTGGAGGAATTAGGCACTTGTTTTAACAAAGCACACTCACTGAATATAGGATCAGCTTTTGAATTCCTTCTCAGAAAACAGTAGACTACAACAATGATAGGCACAGACTTATGTCAGATAACTTTCAACCCAGGCTCTTCTACTTCCTAATTGTGTGAACCAAAGCAAGTTATTTCACCTAACTTTGGAAATGAGGAAAATAATGGAATTATTGTGAAGATAAAACAAGATATGTAAATGAGAAGAACACTATAGGAATTCAATAAAATGCTAGCGCTTTGTAGTTGGCTATAGGACCTGCACACAGGAGCAAAGGTGACAGGTTGGAGGGGGCCTCTTATGAGTCCTATGTGTCCCCTCACACTAATGATCCATGTGAGAATGCTTCCTAGTCTCTGCTCTGAGAAATGGAATTGTTTTGTTAGGTATGTCTACAATTTCAAAACATCTGAACTTTATTTCTTAAAAGAACATAATGACAGAAGCTACTTTTTCCCCATTTTTTTCATAGAAATGCTATCTTGCATACTTTCACTTGCCACTTTTTATTTTTAAGAATCTTCTATTTTCTGTAACACAGTTTCTATAAATTATCATCAAAAGCACAAACTTTACATGCTACAAGGAAATTATGAGATGACAATGAGCTTCAGAGAGAATCATCACACAGAGAATCAATTATGAAAAGAAAATGCACAGGATCTCATTTGCAAGGGCCTTGAAAAGAAAACCTCTTCCAAAGTAAGAGGAACTGTTTTCCCAAATGATAGTTTCAGCCCCTGCATCCTACTCCAACCTAAGCCCCAGCCTGTATTCATTTTACTTAATTTTCCCTCAAAATGAAGATCAATAAGGATGAAATACTGTGCATATGTAGCACCTTGTTTCCAAAGAGTCCAACAGGTCTTTAAGCATATTATGTCATTAATCTTCCCAGCAGTCTGAGAGAAGGAAGTGACAAGTGTAATGTCCCCATTCTTGCAAATGAGGAAACCAAGGAATGACAAAGGGAACTGAATGGCCAAGAACACAGTGGAATCTGTGACAAACTGGAAAAAAGAAATTAGGTAATGAAAATTGTGATTATTTCAAGGGCATAAGAATACCCATAAATTATAAATAATAAGATAAAAGCCAGCTGCTGATTGCTGAGTGTATTTAAATCAAGGTAGGGAACATGCAGGCTTTCAAATATGCACAATAGGCCTCATGTTCCTCCAGGTGCCTGGGATGATGCAAACAGATGCCTGAGTTTTTTTCTCCCTTTTGCCCTCACAATTACATGTCACTTCTCACACCGTGAGAAATTTTCTGACACCTGGTAATTGGCTACAGAATTCCAATGCTAACTTCAGGGTTTTACTTCTTTCATGTTTGTCTTCCCTCACACTCCAAGTCAAATCATCTACCTATTTTCTTTCCAAAGTCTACACTATAAGGGCTGATAAAATTCCTGTCATTTTTCCTTTAAAAAAAAAAAGTAAAATGGTCCAGAAGACCGTATTTTCTCAATATAGGCATTGGTGAAACTGAATTGAATATAGTTTTTCATCAAATGTGGGTAGTTTTTTCTTTTTTAAATCCACTTGGAGTCATATGGCTGGGAATATTGTTATAACTTGGCTGTTAGGAAAGCGGGAGTTAGAATTTTTGTAAGTCATCAGCCAGTTAAGAATGTCAAAGTATCTCTTAGATGCCAAAGATTGCCAGTGATCCTCCAGAAGCTGGGAGAGAAGCACAGAACAAACTTCCCTTACAGTTCTCAGAGGAAACCAATGCTACCAACTTTCAACCTCTAGCATCCAGAACTGTGAGACAATAAATTTCTATAATTTTAAGCCACCCAGTTCTTGTTACTTTATTATGCAGGCAAAGGAAACAAATGTACACATTAATATATCCTTTTATTTTTTAAGATTTTATTTTTTTAAAGATTTTATTTATTTATTTGACACAGAGAGAGAGATTACAAGTAGGCAGAGAGGCAGGCAGAGAGAGAGAGGAGGAACCAGGCTCCCTGCTGAGCAGGGAGCCCAACAAGGGCCTGGATCCCAGGACCCTGAGATCACGACCTGAACCGAAGGCAGAGACTTTAAACCCCCTGAGCCACCCAGGCGCCACTAAAGATTTTATTTTTAAGTAATCTCTACATAGGGCTTGAACTCACAACCCTGAGATTAAGAGTCATATACTCTAATGACTGAGCCTGCCAGGTGCCCCTAAAATATCACTTTAATTATACAATAGAAAAGAACTAGACTTGCAGTAAATATTCCAAATACTATTTTTATTCCAAACAGAAGCAATTGCTTTTATTCTCTCAGAGAAAATATCTTTATTTTTGAGCAAATACCTTTAAGTTTCCACAGGTAATATTCTTATATGATTCATCACCAAGATTTTCTAGAAGTTACAATCTCTCTCGAACTTCCACCTCAGCTTACACCATCATACATTAATTCCTTAATTGGGTTCGTAGCCTACGTGGATGAATAATCCTGCTTGCAACAGATCCCAATGCAGCAAGCATATCAATAACCAATTCAGATTATTGTGAGTTTGATATCTTTCTTATTTTTTAATTTTCTGTGGAGATGAAGGACAAACCCAAGTAAATCTGCCACATTTTAATCTGTGGCTCCTTTTCAACATTAGGTATTTCCAGTTAGACTCTGATGGAAAATCATTAATTATGACTTCTATCAAAACTAGAAGCAGTTTTGCCAACTAGTAACCAAATGGAATTCCTACTGCAAGAAATGTTTGTTTGTTGCTTAAACATGTAGTCTATGCTGAGCAAAATGTTCAGTTTCCACTCTTACAGAGTTTACTCATTCTTTTCCCTTGAGAGTAATAAGGGTATTACCAAAAGTATTGTCTGAATGTTTCAGATCAGATGAGAGAGCAAATTCTTCTTTCTGAATGACTTAATTTTGATTGTAACTCTTACTATTGTTTCTCTTCTCCAGGACTAGGAAGAGGAAGAAATTTATTTCAGTCTTAATTCAATCACAAGAGCATCTTTGTTGAGCCAACCAGAGCCAGTTACTCTTGTGTGGGTAGTGTGTGTGTGTGTGGCAGTTGAATGAAAGTGAAGACATCTGACACATTGTGAAGAAGTTTATTCAATCTCTTGCCAACCACTAAGAGTAACTAATTGCCAAGGAGAGTTTTTTCCACAAATTTGAAATCTCAGAGCACTCTCTTTGCAAGAAATCTTGGCTTCAGTGAAAGTACATCTGAGCCCATATTTTCTTTTCATTTTCTATGGCTGTTGTCTTCGTGTCTCTACCTTTCATGCATATTTGATCACTCTTTCCATCTGTTAAAAAAAAGGAGATTCTTTTTTCTTTAGAAATAGAATTTCTATTTCTTTCTGGCAAACACTGCCAAAACTTTTTTTCTTTTTCTTTTCTTCTCTTTTTTCTTTAGTATAGTTGTCACACAAGGTTACCTTACTTTCAGGTGTACAACTTAGTGCTTTGACAAGTTTATCATTATGTTACGTTCACCACAAGTATAACTACCATCTGTCCCATTACATCATTATTATAATACCATTGACTGTATTTCTTATGCTCTGCTTTTATTTCATTTTATTTATTTTATTTTAATTCTAGTAGAGTTAACATATAGTGCTATATTAGTTTCAGGTGTAAAANAGTATAGTTGTCACACAAGGTTACCTTACTTTTAGGTGTACAACTTAGTGCTTTGACAAGTTTATCATTATGTTACGTTCACCACAAGTATAACTACCATCTGTCCCATTACATCATTATTATAATACCATTGACTGTATTTCTTATGCTCTGCTTTTATTTCATTTTATTTATTTTATTTTAATTCTAGTAGAGTTAACATATAGTGCTATATTAGTTTCAGGTGTAAAAACAGTGATTCAACAATTCTAGACATTACTCCGTGCTCATCATAATAGTATACTCTTAATCCCATTCACCTATTTCACCCACCCCGCCACCCACCTCCCATCTGGTTAACTATCAGTTTGTTCTCTATAGTTACGAGTCCGGTTTCTGTTTGCTTTGTTTGTTTGTTTTCGTTGGGATTGTTTGTTTGTTTGTTTGCTTTGTTTTTTGTTTTTCAAGTTTGTCTCTTTTTCCCTTTGTTGTTTTGTGGTTTTTTTCCTTAAATTCCACATATGGGTGAAATCATATGGTATTTGTCTTTCTCTGACTGACTTATTTCACTTAGTATTATGCCCTCTCCATCCATGTTGTTGCAAATGGCAAGATGTCATTCCTTTTATGGCTGAATATTATTCTCGATATATATATATATAAACTTCCTTATTCACTCATCTATTGATGGACACATGGGCTGCTTCTGTATCTTGGCTATAAACATAGAGGTGTATATATCTTTCCAATTACTGTTTTCATATTCTTTGGATAAATACCCAGTAGTAGAATTATGAGATCATATGGTAAGTCTATTTTAAATGTGTTGAGGAACCTGCCTACTGTCTTCCACAGTGGCTGCACCAGTTTGCATTCCCACCAATAGGGTGCAAATTTTCCATTTTTTTCACTTCCTCACAAATACTTGTTGTTTCTTTTGTTTTTCATTTTAGCCATTCTGACAGGTATGAGGTAATATCTCATTGTGGTTTTGATTTGCATGATGGTAAGTGATGTTGGGGATCTTTTCATGTGCTGTTGGTCATCTGGATATCTCCTTTGGAGAAATATCTGTTCATGTCTTCTGCCCATTTTTTAACTTGATCATTTATTTTTTGGTGTTCAGATGTATTTCGATACTAACCCTTTATTAGACATGTCATTTACAAATATATTCTCCTATTCAGTAAGCTGTCTTTTAGTTTGTTGATTGTTTTCCTTTTCTGGGCAGAAGCTTTTTATTTTGATGTAGTCCCAATAGTTAACTTTTGGTTTTGTTTCCCTTGCCTCAGGACACAAATCTAGAAAGAATTCGCTACAGCCAATGTCAAAGAAATTACTGTATATGTTCTCTTCTAGGATTTTTATGGTTTCAGGTCTCACATTTAGGTCTTTCGCCCATTTTGAATTTGTTTTTATGTATGGTGTTACAAAGTAGTACAGCTTCATTCCTTTTTTTCATGTAGCTGTTCAGTTTTCCTAGCACCTTTTATTGAAAAGATTTTTTCCCCATTGTATATTCTTACCTTCTTTGTCATAGATTAATTGTCCATACAAATTTGAGTTTATTTCTGGACTCTATCTTGTTCCATTTATTTGTCTATTTTTGTACCAGTAGTATACTGTTTTGATTACTACAGCCTTGTATTATACCTTGAAATCTGGAATTGTGATGCCTCTAGCTCTGTTCTTTCTCAGAATTACTTTGGCTATTCAGGGTTTTCTGTGGTTTCATACAAATTTTAGGATTATTTGTTCTAGTTCAGTGAAAAATGTTGGTATGTTGATCAGAGTTAGATTAAATCTGTAGATTGTTTTGGGGAACATGGACACTTTGACAATATTTGTTCTCCCAATCCATGAGCATGGAGTACCTTTACATTTGTTTGTGTCATGTTCAATTTCTTTCATCAGTGTTTTATACTTTTCAGAGTACAGGTATTTCACCTCCTTAGTTAAGTTTATTCTTAGGCATTTTATTACTTTTGGTGTAATTTTAAAAAACAGTGGTACTGTTTTTCTTTTTAATTTCTCTTTCTGTGACTTTGTTATTAGTATACGGAAACACAGTATTTATACTGAATTTATACAAATTGAGAAGTGGTGAAAAGAGGCCACAGCCAAAGTATGGTCTCAGGTAGCAACATAGGAATGAGGTGACTGCACATGTCAATCAATCCACTAAAATCAATGAGGCAATGCTACGAACATTTATAGCATAAGATATACAAAAGATACAGCCATTATCCTGGAGGCTCCCATATCAACTTGATATTGAAGTACTGACCTCGCTCTCCTAGGTTAGTCAATTTTTATGACTGTCAGACATTTGGGAGAAGAAAGGTTCTATTGTTCTTCTTCAAAGGAAAAGAAACATTGTGGAGTTCACTAAGATTTTACCAACAGGAGTGCTGGTATAAAAATTAATACCCTGAGGTGGCCTGTAGTTACTAACTACATTTCCAAGTGCTTACATTCTCATGAGAAAGAATATTTCATAAATACCAGTAGCCAACTGTGCTGAATAATAGAGAAATAAGCAAAAGACACCTGAAAAATATTGCTAAAAGCTTTTAATCCCTGGTCAACTTAGAGATTTAAGACACAGATGACAAATGTATCTTAAGAATCAAATGGTCTTGTATTCCTATCCTGGCTTCATCATTTATAAACTATATGACCTCAGGAAAAGTGTCCCTATCTTCTGTTTGCACCTCAGTTCTGTCACCTATAATAAGTGGAAAATACTGTGCTCTCTTCAGAAGCAGATGTACTAAAACTGAAACAACCCAGAGAAGATTAGCAAGGTCCCTGAACAAGGATGACACTTAATTCATGAAGCATTCTATATTTTTTAAAAAGTGGAAAATATCACTCTCTACTTCATAAGATATGATGTTTAAATGAGATAACATCTCTTTTAACAATATTTAATTTAGAATTTGGCTCACAGTAAGTATTACATAAATGTTAGCTTTCATGTACTAGCAAAACACTAGCAAATATATATGATACATATTACTGTGCACATGATTATATATGTGCATATAGTACATATGATTTAAATATATATGTACATATAATTCACTTCTATAATTGAATAGGTACCATTCAGTTTATTTACAAAAGGCAGATCTCCTAGACAAGATGATTCTTTAATCCAGGCAAGAAATCCCTACTGAGAAGAATCAATCCATCGGGAATATAGTCAGTAACAGTATAACTTTGTAAGGTGACATGTGGTAACTACACTTTTTGTGCTGATCATTTTGTAATTCATATAAATGTTGAATCACTATGTGATTCACCTGAAACTAATATATACCTGAAACTAATATAATACTATATGTCAACTGTACTTCAATTTAAAAAAAAAAATCAATCCGGGGTGCCTGAGTGGTTCAGTCAGTTAAGTGTCCAACTCTTTATTTTGGTTCAGGCTGTGTGATCTCAGGGTTGTGAGATCAAGCCCCAGGTCAGGCTCTGTGCTGGGCGTGGAAAACACTTAAGATTCCCTCTCTCCCTATCCCTTTGTTTCTCCCCTCCCTCTCTAGGAAAAAAAAAAGAAATCAACCCTATTATTTTTTGTCAAAGAACAGATAAAATCCTGGGCTTGTTTGAGTCAGACAGAACTAAGTTAGAACCCTGACTGAACCACTTAATATATGTATGTATGTGTGTGTGTGTGTGTGTGTGTGTGTGTGTGTGTATGTGTATATATATATATATATATATATATATATATATATATATGACTTTGGTTATAATGCTTATTCTTCCTGTGTCCATAGGGAAAATAAGGATAATAAAAAAGTATTTATCTCATAACATACACATTTTTAAAGAGATATTATACACAGTGCTTAACCCAGATCTTGGCATTTATCTAAAACTCAGTATTAGTTACTATTAACTGCTACTACTTTAAAAAATTCTGTGTGCACCAATTTATTAGGTTGGTGACATAGGCGTTTCTTTAGCTGCAGCTCTCTTAGCTAATATCCATAATCCATATACAAATGTGGAATTGATGGGCTCTAGTCAACTAAAACACATTAGCAATGTCTAGGAACCAATGGGAAGAAAGTATGTTATTTTCAAAATGTTCTGGTGAAATGTTTTATAAGTGAGACAAAAGGATGTAGCTTGTTGTCTATAATACATATCAGCATTCTCTATTTCCCTAACGGAGTAACCAATAAGACATGTGTCTCTTTCAAAAGCAGTAATTATTGAGCAGGCACTTTGTTAAGTGTAGCTAAGTATAGTGCTAGACACTGGAGACAAAAAGATTAAGAAACATATCACCTGTTCTTTTATGGAGTTATAATTTAATAAGGATGGTAGGCACTTAAAAAAGGATCACACAACTAAATGTACAATTATAAATTATGTAGGAGCTTTTAAAGAAAAAAAAATTTCAACTGGGGAGCTGGTAGCATAACATGTCTTCCCAGTTTCCTTGGGGCTATCCTGGTTTTAGCACTGGAAGTCTCACTTCCTAAGAAATAACTCAGTTCAGGAGAGTTACTCATCACAGAAGTAGAATGGAAAAGTCCTGATAGGCTAGAGGTCAGAGAAAGCATCTCTGAGAAGGTGACTTTTATACTGGGGCCTAAATAAAATGCAAAAGTTAGCAATGTCAGAATCAATGCAAGAGCATTCCTGGTAATTGAGCAGATGTATAAGGCCTGAGATGGGGAAGAACTCAGTAAGGAAACACTGGTAGATCATGCTGAGCCTTGTCATGATGTTGGAGGATGGAAGAGAGGTGGATTTTACCTGGACAGCAACAGAAAGATGCTCAAGAGCTTTGGGTAGAGGAACAACCAAGTTCAAAAATCCTACATAGGCTACTTCCTATTTTAAGATAATTACTCTGACTACTATAGGTAGAAATGCTAAGAGGTGGAAAATGGATATGGGGAATAGTAGGTGGATTCAAGGGAGATTTTGATATGCTAAGACTATTGGTTTTTCATCTCATGAAGGCAGAGCACCTTAATAGTGGTACTCAAAATGTGGTCAAAGCACCACAGCACCAGCTGGGAATTTGTTAGAAATGCAGTTTCTTGAGCCCCTGTATGGACCTACTGAATCACAAACTCTGGGGGTAGACAGCAATCTGTGTTTCAATATCCCTCCAGGTTATTCTGATATACCACTAAAGTTTGAGAACCACCGCTCTTAAAAAAAAAAAAAATTGTGGGCGCCTGGGTGGCTCAGTGGATTAAAGCCTCTGCCTTCTGCTCAGGTCATGATCTTAGGGTCCTGGAATCGAGGCCCACATTGGGCTCCCTGCTCAGGGAGCCTGCTTCCTCCTCTCTCTGCCTGCCTCTCAGCCTCCTTGTGATCTCTCTCTCTCTGTCAAATAAATAAATAAAATCTTAAAAAAAAAATTGCTTCCAAAGCAAGACCTAAAAAGACATGGAAATATAGTAATAGTATTATTCCACTTCAGAGTAAAAATTTTGGAAAATAAGAGTAGACATAGAAAGAGAACAGAGGCCTGCATGGTTTGCATTGACAAACACAGCTCAAGGTTTTCAGATTCCATACTACATCACCAACAAGGTACTCATGGTAGGATAATTAGCAGCTAGACAGAAACGTATTTAAACTACAGTTTAAAAGGCAAAGATAAAAATAACAAGTTTAAAATTTCTAATTGCTACGTAAAAGAATGATTATTACATGAAAAGAAAAACCATAAAACACAGTTTCCAGAACTATGCAAACCCAAAATTCCTTCTTGTCCTATTTCTGTGATTCCATGAACAGAAAGAGAATTCAAAAAAAAATTCTTTTTTAGTATAGCTGACATACAATGTTACATTACTTTCAGGTGTACAACATAGAGACTCAACATCTCTAAATGTTATGCTATGCTTGCACAAGTGTAGCTACCATCTGTCACCATACAATGCTATTATAATATCATTGACTTTATTCCCTATGCAGAAAGAGAATTTTAATTGGTAGTTAACTCTTTAGTATTTAGACCCAGAAGATTATATCTGAATATTCAAAGTCCCAGGCTAAAATTTATATCTCAATTTTAATTCAAGGAAGTACACATGAACAGAGAGATACTACTGAAACTTGATGGGATGAAACTCATGTGCAACAGTGAAAGAGGCATAGCTTATCAAAAAGAAACATGTAATAGAAAAGAGAAGGCTCCTTATACTGTGTGGGGATTCAAAGACGAAAGCAGATATATGGTAGAAAAGTGGCACATGTCAAAAAGTAAACCAAATGTGAGAGTGACAATGAAAGAGTACTAGAAACTTCTGAACCACAGAGAAAATATAGATGACACTTTCCTTAAATAAATAAAATAGTTGGGAGAGAGTCAAGCTGTAGTAGTGATGAGAACTCCAATTATCCTTACAACTCTTAGAGGACTGAACTCATCAGCAGAGTAGAAAATAGGTCTTTTGCCTTAACACCAATTTTGTTCTTCATATGAGAAAAGAAACAACTTGGGAATCTATTACTCTGAATCTAATTTTCACCACCAAAGAAGTGATTTGTTATGTAAGTATATTCAAAATTTGAAGCCATTTTGCTTCAGGAACTGTAATAACAAAGGTATAAAATATTCAGATCATATTCTTTGAAAGAGCATTAACTTTTGGATGTGAACCTTTATGCCATGTCACTCATTACTCTTGGAAGGCTCTTATAATAATAAGATGTCAGGAGTACCTGGGTGGCTCAGTCAGTTAAGCATCTAATTCTTGATTTGGGCTCAGGTCATGATCTCAGGATCTGGGACTGAGTCTTGTTCCTCACTTAGTAAGGAGTCTGCTTGAGATTCACTCTCCCTCTCCCTTGCCCCCCCCCATTCATGCTTGTACTCTCTCTCTCCCCCTAATAAATAAATAAATAAATAAATAAATAAATAAATAAATAAAGTGTCATCTAAGTCAACTACTTTATTCTGGTGATGAAGCTGTTTCTTCATCCAGATAAGATGTATATCTGATTGATTGATCAAGTACTTTCTATTTAACTGAACTCTACCTGGCTGATGAATAAAGAGAACATTAATTGTTGACCTCCGAATATCTGTTAGCCAACACTTTACTGAAAATGACGGTTCTCAAACTTTAAGATACGTTAGAATCAACTAAAAGACCTTTTAAACACAGAGTTATGTGCTCCATCTCTAGGGTTTCTGTTTTAGTAGGTCTAGTGTGAGGGCTGAAAATTTGCATCTCTAACTAGTTTTCAGGTGCTGATGCTACCAGTCCCCCGACCATTTTGAGAACCTCAAAGCTAACGAAAAAACAATATCATGTTGAAGCCTCTGTAACCAAACCTCTTCTGTAGAGCAGGTAAAATCAGTGGCTCAATTCTCCTCTTGCTACCTTGAAAGGAGCCACTCCCCAGTTTCTCAATTCTGTCTACACAATAGGAACCCTCCCTGGGAAGTTTTGAAAACATTTCTATCCAAGCTTCCTCTACTGTTGGTTCTGACTGAATGAATCTGCACACTTCCAACCAGACCATCAGTTAAGTTTCCAGGCAATTCTATTCTGCAGTCAGTGTTGAGAATCACTGACTGTTGACAGGTCTTGAGTATTTAGCTTTTCAACCTGATTTGGTCTACATCACCAATTAACAGCTAACATCATCTAAGCAACTAACCTTCAAACCTTGAGCTATTTAGCTGGCATGTACTAAGTGAGGAGCTAAGCACACTAAAAGGGATCCTTTGTTGTAATAAGACCTATATCACAGTTACCACTATCTAGAAACCTTAATTTTGACTTGAGGGTTCAAATACTAAGCATTTTTATTACCATCATCAACAACAAACAAGCATGTCTTGAACATTTACGGCATACTAGGGGAAAACAACACCTCATGCGCATTCTTCAGGTAAAGAGGGAGCCCTGGTTCTCATTCACATGAGCTTAAGTTGTTAGGTTCCTGTCAGCATTTTCAGAGATGATAATCTATATATCGCCCTGACAAATCCCTTTGAAAAAGTCAGAGTCGGGGGAGGATAGAATTGTTGCATTTATTGCAAGTACACAGTGGTTTTTATTGAGAGTACACAGTGGGTGGCTCAAGTATGACTAACTTAAAGTCTGATAATTTTAAGCAAATGAAACTTTTTAAAATATAAGCTCTTCTTTCAAGTAAAAATACTTTCCATTGTTTTAAAATCAATGAGACTATCAATTAGCTAAAATTCTCTGTAACCAGTACCTAATGCTTCTTTTTTAATCTCTGAAACCAATGATTCAATTGCTGCATATGCAAAAAAAAAATTGGGAAGTGAATTTTAATTCTACACTGTTCATTTGATTGAGTTTCTTTCCTTATTTGTATGTCCTAAAAACAAAACAAAAAAACACACTCCTCAAATCAATGGACTAGCATACAAGAACACATGTTCATTATTTTTTCTCAGGATTATGTTCAGGAACAAATTGATAGATACTGATAGAACTGACAGATACTGATAATACATTATCTATTTTCTCAACAATGAAGAAAGATTATCTTCATAGTAGCTATATACATTATCAGTGATCATCTCATGTACATGCAAGTGACATATTTAACCACTGTCATTATAAGATATCATATAGTTTTATCAAAACGGTTGATCATATTTACATCTACATTAAAGAAAATAATTTATATTTATAATGGGAAATGGGCATTTTCATAATTATCATGACAAATATTTAAACATCTGTAACTGAACTTCCAAGCACAAGTCCTTGATGTTTATTGCTTTAATCTGAACATATTTTCCTCAATTCAATAAAAAACTTTCATAAGAACAAATAATTTTATACAAGAAATTTAGTGTGCTTACTAAATAATAAACCTTAGTACCTGCAACACAGAGAATCTAGAAGTGCTAAGGAAAGAGTGAAGGAAGATCATCTCAGAAACTCAGGAATTTACTTACAGAATTCAATTGTTGAATACTTGGTTAAGTGTTACGTTTCTTCCTAAAAGCAATGGAGAATTCATTGTTTAACAGTGAGTGATAACCAAAGAAATGCATTTTTGAAGAATGACTAAAATGTGCACTTTAAATGGACAAGAGAACTTTAATGAGATCTTGTCCAATTTGTGGCAATAGCAAAATAAAAAATGGTAAGCGAGATACTTGTGTATTCATCTCTAAAAAGAGAGAAGAAACTGCACTCTGCATAAATATCTAATCAAAATTAAGTATCCACAACTGCACTCTAATTTGTGGGACTCCATTTGTTTATCTTAAGAACTGTATTGGACAGATAGCTTCTTTAGATGTATATATTATGCTCTCTAGAAAGAAAATATAGATGCTGGTTTTTTACTTTTAAGAATTATTTTTTCAGTTTTCTTGTTGTCAAAATTACTTATGAGTTGCCAGAAGCATCATCAAATTTGGATAGTCTGGGCCTTAATAATTAAGGCGTGAGATGAAACTTACCTACCACTATAATACTAGCTCACGCCCAGCAGAATCATCAGTGCCAAGCACTCTGGAGTTGAATGAAAGAAAATGTTATTTAATAAGAACTAGAAAGAAGTGATAAATACATTTTTTCAAGTATAGGGAGAAGAAGATGGTATAATGAGTAGTGATTCTACAGCTTAGTGATCCACAGAGGCAAAAAAAGGCCACAAGTGTGAGTGGGAGTAGTAACAAGGTAGGGGGAGAGAGGTAGTTTTAAATGTCTTCACCTTGCACAATTCTGATCATACAGTGTATGGTCAATAAAATTTTACTGAATATTCATTTATCATATTCATCATATTTATGGTATTGTGATTTTAAATTTTTAGAGAAATTGAAAATAGGAAATAAGACTATGCAGATACTAAACATAAAAAAATGACAAAACAAAAAGATATAAGTAATTTTAACAATAAGATATGCAAGAACACAGAATTGCTGATATTTATTATATCCATTGTTCTTCAAATCAAACTGTTTAATAAGATAGAGAAAGATATACTTCCTGACTCATTTCCTCAATAGAAGTCTTCCCTGCACTTTGCCTTGGTCTCCAATTACTGACTTTCTATATGGTCAAGTAATGATTTAAAGAAAGAAATACATTAGATTATGCTACTTTCCCACTTACATTTTTCCAAGTTTCCCATAGTACTTCACAAAACAAACAAACCCTGTATCATGAACTACAAACCCTCACATCATTTGGTCTCTTTCTATTCCAACCTCCCACGTCCAACTCATCTTCCTCTCTCTCCCTGTGCCATTGCATTAGAACCTTCCTCTCCGGTCCAGAAATATACTAAGCTCCATTTCCCACATCAAGGCCTCCAGGCACAGCTCAGTCTCTTGGAATATCATACTACTCATTCCTCACCTGGGTCACTACTCATTTAGGTCTCAGCTAACTAAGACCTCCACAGGGAGACTTTCTCCCATAATCCTGAGTGGAATAGGTCCCCTTGTGTTAATCTCTCATTGCTCGCTGCTCTTTCCCTTCATAGTACTTATCACAGGTGGTAATTACGTAATTTAGGTGTTGATATGGTCATTGCCAATCTCCTCTCTTCCAGTGGGAACTCCATGAGGGTGGAGACTGCTTCTGTTGGGTTCAACACTTCATAGCCATCACCTAACAGAAAGCCTGACATACAGCACGTGCTCAGCATTTCTGAGATGAGTTTATAACCTGTAGTAAAGTAGTGCCAAGATTCTACTTAAATTACTTAAGTAAATTTACTTACTTTACTTGATTTACTTAAATTAGAAAAATCTTAGTCTTGCAGGTGAAATGACAATTTAATGACAAAGAAAAATTCAATTCCACCAAATTGTCCATAGAAAGGTAAAGGTTACTACAAAGAACTAACAAAAATACAGAATTGGAACAATAACAATGAATCTATATTGTGTCTTTTAAATGAAACCTTAAAGCCAGAGTGGAAGTGAAATATTTTATTCACTTTATTATGGTAAGAACAGCTAACATGAGATTTACCCTCTCAACAAATTTTTAAGTGTATCACATGGTATTGTTGACTCTAGGTATAATGTTCTAGAGCAGACCTCTAGAATATGTTCATCTTTTTTAACTGAAACTTTATGCCCATTGATTAGTAACTCCCCACACCCCACCCCAGCCTATGGCAATCACCATGTCACTCTTTGATTCTGTGAATTTGACTATTAGATACCTCATGTAAGTGGAATCCTGCAGTGTTTGCCTTTCTGTAACTGGCTTATTTCGCTTAGCATACTCTACNGTATTAGATACCTCATATAAGTGGAATCCTGCAGTGTTTGCCTTTCTGTAACTGGCTTATTTCGCTTAGCATACTCTACTCAAGGTTCATCTGTTGTTATTGCATATTGAAGACTTTTCTTCTTTTTTTAAGGATGAATGAAATTCCATTGAATATATCGCCTTTTCTTCATCCATCCATTGATGGACATTTAGGTTGTTTCACATTATGGCTATTATAAATAATACTATGATGTACATGAGAGGGCTAGTATGTCTTCAGGATCCTGATTTCAGTTCTTTTGGATAAATACCCAGAAGTGGGATTGCTGGATCACATGATAATTCTATTTTTAATCTTTTGAGGAACTTCCATACTGTTTTCCATAGTGACTTCACTATTTACATTCCCACCCACAGTGAGCGAGAGTCCTAATTTCCCCACATTTCCATTAATACTTGTCTGTTTTTTTTGTTTTGTTTTT
>LNAC01000040.1:3229657-3310388 GCA_002007465.1 Ailurus styani
TACCACACCCAGTGCTCCATGCAATATGTGCCCTCCTTAATACCCACCACCAAGCTCACCTATCCCCCCACCCCCTCCCCTCAAAAACCCTCAATTTGTTTCTCAGAGTCCACAGTCTCTCATGCTTCATCTCCCCCTTCAATTTCTCCCAATTCACTTTTCCTTTCCTTCTCCTAATGTCCTCCATGTTATTCCTTATGTTCCACGAGTAAGTGAAACCATATAATAATTGACTTTCTCTGCTTGACTTATTTCACTCAGCATAATCTCCTCCAATCCCGTCTATGTTGATACAAAAGTTGGGTATTCATCCTTTCTGATGGCTGAGTACTATTCCATTGTATATATGGACCATATTTTCTTTATGCATTCATCTGTTGAAGGGCATCTTTGCTCTTTCCACAGCTTGGTAATTGTGGACATTGCTGGTATGAACACTGGGGTACATATGGCCCTTTCTTTCACTACATCTGTGTCTTTGGGGTAAATACCCAGTAGCGCAATGGCAGGGTAATAGGGTANTTTGGTAATTGTGGACATTGCTGGTATGAACACTGGGGTACATATGGCCCTTCTTTTCACTACATCTGTGTCTTTGGGGTAAATACCCAGTAGCGCAATGGCAGGGTAATAGGGTAGCTCTGTTTTTAATTTTTTGAGGAATCTCCACACTGTTTTGCAAAGTGGTTGTACCAACTTGCATTCCCACCAACAGTGTAAGAGCATTCCCCTTTCTCCACATCTTCTTCAACACTTGTTGTTTCCTGTCTGTTAATCTTTGCCATTCTAACTGGTGTAAGGTGGTATCTCAATGTGGTTTTGATTTGAATTTCCCTGATGGCTAATGATGATGAACATTTTTTCATGTGTCTGTTAGCCATCTGCATGTCTTCTTTGGAGAAGTTTCTGTTCATGTTTTCTGCCCATTTTTTGACATGATTATCTGGTTTTGGGGTGTTGAGTTTGAGGAGTTCTTTATAGATCTTGGATATCAGCCCAAATATTTTCTCCCATCCCATGGGTTGCCTCTTTGTTTTGTTGACTGCTTCCTTTGCTGTGCAGGAGCTTTTTATCTTGATCAAGTCCCAAAAGCTCATTTTCACTTTTGTTTCCTTTGCCTTTGGAGATGTGTCCTGAAAGAAGTTGCTGTGGCCGATGTCAAAGAGGTTACTGCCTATGTTCTCCTCTAGGATTTTTATGGATTCCTATCTCATGTTGAGGTCTTTCATCCATTTCAAGTTTATCTGTGTATGTTGTAAGAGAATGATCGAGTTTCATTTTTCTATACATAGCTGTCTAATTTTCCCAGCGCCATTTATTAAAGAGACTGTCTTTTCCACTGGGCATTTTTTCTGGCTTTGTCAAAGATTATTTGACCACAGAGTTGAGGGTCCATATCTGGGCTCTCTACTCTGTTCCATTGGTCTATGTGTCTGTTTTTGNTAATCTTTGACAAAGAGTTGAGGGTCCATATCTGGGCTCTCTACTCTGTTCCATTGGTCTATGTGTCTGTTTTTGTGCCATCTGCTAAATCTCCAGCCTCCTGGGAGTTTTCACTCCTAATTTTTTTTGCCATAAGTTTTATCAACATACTACATAAACAGATTACATTTATAGATATTTTGGAGCAAAGGAAAAGATTCTGTATAATCTCTACTGTTATAATATTTTCAGTTTCCTTCTCTAATAGAGAAATGTTGTGTATATTCATATATCTAAAACTTTATTTTAGTGAGTTAATTAAAAGAATAAAAAAGAATGACATGATCTTCTGAAAGCCTCCATTTTCCTGCTTTGGGACAGTATCCCAATAACCATAATACAGAGAGGGATTAGGTATTCTCTCAAATTTCACCCATGACATTTATGATGGGATTTCCTAATTATCCCCCAGATTCGGGGCTTTCCCAGGAGGCAAATAATGTCACATCTGTAATGTTAGTTAATCTAAGTTGTTTTTGAATAAAAGGAGTTTTAGATAGAGCCTGAATGCACAGTGGAAACTAAACCAGCTCCAAATCCACCTAGAGATGAAAGTGACGGAGATGGGGATGGAAGTAGAGTTAGGAAGAGGGCAAGGAAGAGAGAGAGATTCCCATGAACATAGGCAAAAGCATAGACCAATTATAACAGGCACCTGTCAGAAGTTTTAAAGTGTTTAGGCTAAGTTACATAAATATCTTCCTTAATTTTCTAAGATTATGAAGACTTTTTTGGACACAGATTGAAATAAATGATTGCAAGAGACATGATCAAAGTGTGACAATGCATCAAAAAACAATAATAACCAATGACCAACAACTAATAGATTACACAGTACTCTTAAATTTTCTTGTCAGGGGATTTGGGAAGCCAAAATTTACATACAAGAGAAATATTTGAAGTTATTAACTGTTACTTATTTACACAAATCTGTAGGTCACAGTCCCATGTTTTGGCAAAATAACATTTTATGTATCTTCCAAGAGAACACAATTATTTCCCAATAAAAGAGTTCAATATTAATACTGTCAGGAACAAAATGGAAGAACATAATTCTGATTTCTTTATCTACTTCACTTTATTTTTTCTTCTGACTCATAAAAGTGGCCCCTTTCCATTTAAGACTAATCCTTGTACATAGGATCTTTGTATGATTCCTTCCTGACTCCATGCATTGATCTCTTCTGTCTCCTTCTCCACTGTTGCCTCAAAGATGCCCCAATTCCCCCTAATCTTTGAGCAATTTGTTTTTGCCTCATTCCCACCTGAGGCCACTCTCAATACAGTCTATTACTAATTATAAAATCCAGTTGTTTCCTAAATCCTCAATTTCATCCTAAGCATTATTGACAAACCATTTTTTTTCTGTGGAAAAAAAAATTTACCACCTTGACATTATGAAATACTATCTTCGACTGATTCTTTCTATATTTTTGAGGGTGCTCTTTTTTTGTTTTTTCCTCCAACTTTTTGTCCCATTCCTTCCCCTGTTCTTGTCCTTTAATTGCCAATGCCCCTCATCTTTATCCATTGACTTTCCTTTCAATACTCTCTTCATGTATTCCTATAATTTTCATTTATTGGTTCAATGAAAAGTATGCCCCACTATGTATCTCTAGCAGCCGCTGAATCCTTCTTCGGTGTTGTGCTGACACACTGAACTCAGTGTTCTCAAACAAGGTATTTTCCCCAAAATATATCAGCTCCTAAAAACTGTCAAAATTTTCAACTCTGTTTGACTTTTCCCTTTCCATGAATCTTTTTTATGTCCAAGCAGCACTCAAATATGGTGAGTGTGTCACAGTGCTATTCATATCCACTTCTTCCTATTTCCTTCTGCTGCCATGATTCAACCCCAGAACTTTATTAATATAGTCTCTCCCCGCCCCCGCTCCTGCTTCTATGCCTCCGCTATCTTGTTATCAAAGTGGACATTCTTCAACATAGCTCAGATTATGTGTTTCCTTCACCAAAAACTTTCAATAGTTCAAATAAAGTTCAGACTCCATCTGTCATTCATAGACAGTTTGTATACATAGTTTATATACATAACAAATTACCCCAAAACTTAGTGTCAATAAATAATTGGGTTAGGAATCTGGACAAGGCATAACAGGAATGTCTTATCTGTGCTCCACAACGCTGAGTGCCTGATCTGAAAGAATTCCAAGTCAAGAACTAGATTCAACTGAAAGCTCAGTCACTCACAGATTTAGCAACTGGTGCTCTTCTTCTTAGGTTGACCCTTTTATGTGGTCTCTTTGCATGGGCTAGTTTGGACTTCATCATAGCTTAGTGGATGAATTACAGGGGCAAGAGTCCCAAGCAAAAGAGCCAAGCAGAAGTTCTATTCTTTTTGATGACCTAGCCTCAGAAATCAAACAGCAACATTTGCACAGTTTTCCATTGGCTGAAGCAGTTTCAAGCCCACCCAAGTCCAAAAAGAAAAAGAATCTACCTTTTGGTGGGGAAAGTTGGCAAAGTTCTGGCAGCATGGATACCACAAACATGGTTGTTGTCATTTTGGAAAAAAATCTCCACTACCTGATGTTAACTAACCTCTATTCTCATTTGGACATTGCACTAATGCCATACAGTGTTTTTCCTTCTCCAACCCTTGACTCCTCCTTATACATGCACCCTCATCTTGAGGAGGAGCATATCACCATTCTTTTCTGGAATTCTGGTATAAACTAAACTTAGAAAGTCAAAGTGGGGGCAGAAATGCAAAGAGTGACTCATTTATCTTATAATGATCTGGAGTTCTAGAAGTTATACCATAAGAGATTACCAATCTTAGTAGATTGCTCCTGGGTTGAACCAATACAAGCATGGTAAAAGGTTGAGGGGAAAAATAACCATCGATCTGGCAGAATAAATCAAAGACAAGCAGAATCATGATAGGAGACACATAGAATGGAGAAGAAAACAGAAAGTCATTGTCAATCTGAGGTGAATTCAATTGGCACCTTGAAGGAAAAAACAAAGATGGGTTTGAAATCAGCCTGGGATTCAGTCTACACAGCTGATGAAGTAATAGAATAAACTTTTAGTGATATAATATCCCGACATTTTATTGCTTAAGAAACATAACAAAGGGGCGCCTNTTTAAATAAATTTATCTTTCTATTTGCAAACTCAGCAAATATCAAACACACTTTCACTTTCCTTCCTCTACACCTCAGCTTCAAACATTTGGTTTATCTGGAACAAGTGTCTTCCACAAATAAATATGTTGATCTTTTCAGATCCCATTGAAATATCATCTTCNATATAATATCCCGACATTTTATTGCTTAAGAAACATAACAAAGGGTTTAAATAAATTTATCTTTCTACTTGCAAACTCAGCAAATATCAAACACACTTTCACTTTCCTTCCTCTACACCTCAGCTTCAAACATTTGGTTTATCTGGAACAAGTGTCTTCCACAAATAAATATGTTGATCTTTTCAGATCCCATTGAAATATCATCTTCTTCATGAAATCATCTCAAAAGTGATCTCTCTCTCTCTTTCAGGCAAATATACATATACAGTGACTTTCTACCTCTTTTATTACATTTACTACATGGATACTAGAGAATAATTCCTATACCCTCTGTCAAATGGAAAGATCCTCAGAAGTAATAGAATCCACTTCTTTCTTCCTGTGGCACTTTAGGCAATGCCTCAAATATAATCACTTCTCAACACAGAATTGTTGGATTAATACATAATACATTATTCAAATCTATGAATGGAATTTTGCTGCAACCACACTTTGGACTGAGTATCATTCTGCCTCTTGTTTCTCATAAAAAAGTATACCAAAGCTGGAAAAGTTATCATTAAAAGCAATTATAATGATCTAGTTTTGGCCTTCAGAAGGAAGATGAACTTCTTTAAAAAAAATAAATAAAAATAAAAGTTGTAAAGATGAAGTGAATTCAAGTACATATAACAAATTTTGGTGTACTATTATTTTTGAAAATCCCCTGAAATTTAAAAAATAGTAAAATCAAGATGAATAAGATAAAAATTTTGATGTGTGGTTAAACTTTTTCCACTAAGTTATAATGTAGAGTATGGCCAAGATGGCCTAAACGTTCCACTGAGCTTTACAAAACTTTAGACAGTTTTCTTCCNTAAAAGTTGTAAAGATGAAGTGAATTCAAGTACATATAACAAATTTTGGTGTACTATTATTTTTGAAAATCCCCTGAAATTTAAAAAATAGTAAAATCAAGATGAATAAGATAAAAATTTTGATGTGTGGTTAAACTTTTTCCACTAAGTTATAATGTAGAGTATGGCCAAGATGGCCTAAACGTTCCACTGAGCTTTACAAAACTTTAGACAGTTTTCTTCCTGACAATAAGCCCTTGACCTCCCTTTCCTTAAAGCATTTACTTGAAAAGCATGCAATTATAAATTCTTTCTCTGCCCCTTTAAGATATAAACCTTGCTGCCAGTTTTACAACCTAGGAGTGCCCTTCCCAAGGTATCCCTTTGAAATGTAATTATCAGGAAACATAAAACTCCCATATCACAATTTCTGTGGTACAGTAGAGAGCCCAACTTCAACAAGTGCCAGTTAGCAAACACAGATGTCCTGATCACACTGACCAACCAGTCACCTAACATTCTCCCATGCTTTTTCACTTGCTAACAAAAGTGCTCAGCTCTCCTGTCTTTTGTTTCAAGGGAGCTGATGTCAATCTCTCTCCTTATTGCAATAGTCTTAAGTCTTTCTTGCCTGTTTAACTCCAACAGGTGCTATTTTTCTCTGATAACTGTCACCTAAAAGAATTACTAGCTTAATTTATGCATGTCAGATTTAGAAAAAAAGTGTTAAGAAAACAAAGTTTTGTTTTTGTTTTTGTTTTTATAAGCCATTCTAAACTAGTTAGTCTCATCAAAGACAAATATATATCCTTAAGTAATGTTATCATCAAGATAGAAGACTGGGCAGAAGTAGACAGAATGCTGAATCCAGGATAGAATTTATTTTTTGCAGTCATTTTTTCATCCACTCCACAACATATTTTTGGCAACTTCTAAATACCAGGCACTATGAATAGGCATTTACTATTAAAAAGATGGTAATATCTCCCACATGACCTCACAATCTACACTGAGGTAGCAAAATGTAAATGGTACATTACAATACAATCTGATAAATGCTCCTCAGAGCTCTGATGCCAGCAGTTATTCCAACTTCATTCCTGTCACATGTCGCAGCTTTGCATGGATGGTACAGCTTTCCTGTGTGCCTTGTGAGGCAGTCCAATCCCAACATCAATCAGCAGGATGCTTAATGAACAGAGAGGCAGAATTCACAACTCTTGGTCTAGCTAGACCAACTTTGCTTCTAGTTTCCAGGAGTAAAGATTCTCCATCCAGGTGACCATACTTCTGAGATTTGTTTACTGACTACTCAAATGTAAAAATGTTTTTAAAGATAATCCTCTGATCTTTTTATTTGTTAATTTAAAATGTCTCTTCCATTTCTTACACTTCAACTGACAGAGATGATGAAAAGTAATTAACCTTCACTCATACTTACTCTGACCTTGAGTAATTTGTATATTAAGGATAGAAACTGATATTAATAGATGGTATTACAATTTAGAGCAGTTAAGTAATCATCTTCCTCAAAACTAATATTCTATCATCTGTTTCAATTTTTAGGTCAAGAAAATAAAATGCCAGAAATTATAAAACTTACAACTATTAGTCACCTTTACAATAGAATTATATATCTCCTTTGAAAGAGTTGAGTTGATACCTTTCTTGCTTGGCAATAATAACAGAATCTTTTCTTCTGTCCTTGTTTACTGATTTAGTGTGCTTGTTGCCATGGTGACAAATCCATAGCTCCCAGGAGATCACTGTTTTGAACTCTGAATCTTTTGACCCTCTGAAACCAGCAGTATAGAAAAGGTAGAAAAGCAACCTTTAAAATCCTTCAAGTGGACCAATTTATGGAAATACATGTTCTGCTGCTATGCTCCAAACTATATGCAGTGTAAATCTCTAGTATATCAGAAGAGAAAAATACAAATAAGCTCTGTGTCTTGAATTATCAAACTATTGTGAGATTAGTTTATAAAAAATGCTGTTAGAACTTGTCCCCAGGCCTGCATGCACAACTGTGACCTTAGAGAGGGCATCATGATCAGCTTTTTAGATATTTGGTATTTGAGCTAAAAGTATGCAGAAGTATGTACAAAATAGGTTTTTTTCCTACAGTAACCTTATAATTAATTTGCATATTAAAATAAATTTGTAAGTAGAAAACACAGTTGGTCCTTGAATAATGTGGAGGTTAGAGGCCCCAACCTACACAGTACAAAAATCCACATACAATTTTTGACTCCCCAGAAACTTAACTTCTAATAGCCCACTGCTGACCAGAAGCCTTACAGATAACAAATAATCAATTAACACGTATTTTGTGTGTTACATATGTCATATCTGTATTACTACAATAAAACAAGCTTAAAAAGTGTTAAAAATCATAAAGAAGAGAAAATACATTTACAATACTGTACTGTAAAAATCTACATATAAGTGGACTTGTGGAGTTCAAACCCATGTTGTTCAAGAGTCAACAGTATAGAAAAGAAAAGAAAAATAAATACCACCCATAAATAATGACTTTGATTTTTTTTTTACTTAATTAAAGAGGTAAGGTCTTTAGGGTTAAGGTACAAATTAGGATAAACTGAACTGACCAGATCTCAGCAGATCAGATCCATTTACAAATTTATTTATTAATTCATAAAATATTTATTGATCTAAAACAAAAGACAAGTGTACCTGGTAAATAGAGTGAGTGAGGGGAGAGGGGAAAAGGGAAGGAAGTGAGGCAGAAGCTAGATCTCTCAGCCTTTAAGGGTATTTTAAAGTGTCTGGATTTATTCAAAGTACAATGGAAGTCACTGGAGGGCTTTAAGCAGGAGAGTAAACAAAATCAGATTTGCATTTCTAAAAGTAGCTGCTGGATATTTTATTATTTACAGCTATAATTTGATTATATTTTTAGAAGCAATTTAATTTTGCACAATTTCGTATGATTTGGACATTAAAATGGATGGATCATCCATGCATAATCCCAGTGATTGCTGGAACCAATTGTATGTCTAGACAAGACATCGATATGAATCACCTTAATTTTTGTTTGTCCTAAACTTTGGTTACTGTAATGCTGTGGATGACAACAATGATGATTGAATGGCACCACTGCTAACAGTAGGTACCATTTATCAAGAATTTAGCATGTTCCAGACACCATACTGAATGCTTTGTATTATATATTACATTTAATCCTTATAACAACCCCATACAATGTCTGTTTTATAGATGAGTAAACAGTCTTAGAATGATTAAGAGGCCTTCTTGACTTCAAGCAGAGTAGATAATGAATAAGGAGTTGATCCAAGATCTAAATAGTTCCATAAAGTAAACGCTTAGCCATTGTATTTTTCTGCTTTGAAATGTGATTTTAATTAGTTTCTTTTAGAAATGTGACCCCAAGTGTTTTTTTAAGGTTACATTTTCTCTACTAAGTAGATCTAACAACGGTAATTGATTTTGAGTAGAAAATGTATCTAGAAATCTATTAGTATTCATTATTTTTTTCTTTTTCAAAGCTATAACAGTAGAACAAACTACAACAGTGGCACTGCCATTAAATTTACTGAGTTTTGATCAAGGCAGTACTTGGAAGTTATACTGATTCACCAAAATATGTTATTTTTTTCTCAAATATCAACAAATCCATTATTAAGTCATTGGTATTTCAACCAATAAGAAAAAAGAAAAATTCAAAGAAACTAAACCTGCTATAGTGTTTTCTGTCCTGACTTACATTGTGTCAACCTCCTATAAATCAAGGAGACAGTGATTCATATTTTGCTCATTCACCAAATTCTAACAAGCTAAAATTCTTAAATTACTAAATGTATCACTCCTTAATAACCAATTCATCTGATGTCTTTTTCCCAGGAAGACTGAAGTCTAGAATACAGCCCAAAATAATTGTTCTGCCCTTAAAACAAATAGTGCTACCTGTTACTGCTTCAGTACTGGCCTCAAGCATTCTGTTGGACCTCCAGCCAGCACATCACAGAGAATATTTCTTCATTTTGTGCAGTTTTACTTAGAATTATATAAATGTCTTTTAACTACTTTTGCTTTCTTTTCTAGCAAGAATCTTCTAACATCCACTATCATACAGTCAGCTTTTTCTTTAATAAACCTAATAATCATATATTTTTTCCATATTCAATTCTCTCTCTTGGCTTTCTAACTTCTGACACTCACATCAACACACCTTGACATCACTTCACCCATCTATATACACTGATTCGGGGGAAATAAAACAAGAAAAAAAATATCAAATGACTCTTCAGCTTTTTGATTCTCATTAGATCCTTTCTGATGATTCCTCTAATAGCTGCATGATTAGTTTAACATTTGGAAAAAAGACAATGAGATCTTGCCACTCTCATTTTATGATGATGCAAGGTTAGCTGTCAAATAACAGAAGTGGAAATTCATGGTAAACTTTCAAGATGTTTAGTTTGGGCTAAAGAAAAAAAGATAAATTATTCCAGGCCTCTCTCCTTCACCCCAGCACACATATACTTTGGAAAGATAGGCTGTCAATCACTCTTGAGTGACTCATTATTCAGTCACTTCTGTGTCTTCACTCAAATATTATTCTAGTAATTTCAATGTGCTAAGCACCAAAAAGATGACATAGCTTCTTCTTGAAGAACACACAGATTTTAGGAGGAGGGAGATAATACGACATACATACCATGGTACAGAACTGAGTATAAGTTCATGAAGAGAGGTAGAGAGTTTCATATTAAACCAGAGAAGGAAGAGTTCACTTTGACTAAGATCAGGGAAAGTTTTGATGGAGAAGTAACACAATCCTTTCAGGAAGGGCAGAATTTTGACAGGCAAATTAGGGAGGAAGAGGTGGGTGGGGAAAATGTTAGAGGCAGAAGAGAGGGTATGAGCAAGGCAAAATTAGTGTAGTGGAAATAGCATGGACTTCAAGTTTGGGATGAAAGAATGAGTGCATAATAATCACACGGTCCTCAGTCTCCACTTAGGTATAATGAGGGTTGAGGTAGAGCATCTCCAAGTTTCCTTTAAGTTCTAAAATTTGTGATGTTTAAAACCCAGGGGTGCAAAGCCATAGAGCAAACTTAGAGAACAGCAAGGAGTATAGTTTAACTGAAGACTATTAGATATACACAGGCAGTGAGGAATGAGCTTGGAAGAACCGATTAGGGCCATAGGGCCTTTAAATGCTGGCCTAGGAATTTGAGCTGTATAGAGTAGTCCATGGAGATCCAATGAATATTTCCCATACTATCCAAGATTTGTTGCAAATCAATCTGATAACATGTTATAGGGTAGAACTGAGCCAAGAGACATGATTAAAGTAAAACTTTAAGTGACTATTATAAGATCAAATTATGGATACTAGGGGTGAGAACTAGTGCCATAATGGTAGAAATAATGGTATAGAGACCTAATGTGAAGGCATAAATACAAATGTAATTGAAGAAAAATATAAGAGAATATCACTGTGAATTAAAAATTACAAGAATTGCTTAAAAACAGGGATGCCAAAAGCACAATATAGAAAGCCAAAAGTGATACATAGTGCATAAATAAAAATTAAGGCTTCCTGTTTAATGAAGAATCTCAGGGACAGAGTGAAAAATAGTAACTAAAAAGAAGATATGTTAAAGGTCTAAGATCAACCATGAACTAATCTCTAACTTTTACAAATAATTATGATAAAACAAGAAAAAGACAGTAAATTCATTTTTAAAAGTGAGCAAAGTCGAGGGCACCTGGGTGACTCAGTGGGTTAAAGCCACTGCCTTCAGCTCAGGTCATGATCTCAGGGTCCTGGGATTGAGGCCTGCATTGGGCTCCCTCCTCAGCTGGGAGCCTGCTTCGTCCTCTCTCTCTCTGCCTGCCTCTTAACCTACTTGTGATCTCTCTCTCTCTGTCAAATAAATAAATAAAATCTTTAAAAAAAAAAGTGAGCAAAGTCAAAAAATAATCACCTCATAGCTAAAAGTCTAAATATCTAATAATTCTCAAATTCATTAGTAGTCCAAGGTATTCATTAAAAACAGAAAGAAATATCTCTTTACAACTACACAAATAGACAAAATTAGAAAGTTGGATAACACCAAATTTTTGGTGAGGATTTGGGGAGAAGAGAACATTTATGTACTGCTGAATGAAATAAAATCTGGATAGAGTCATTTTGGAGATCAATCTGATAAAATTAAGTATCAAATGTCTTAAGCATGACCACATTCCTGGGTATCTGTAACCAGACATGTCTGAGGATGTTTATTTAGTAATTGTTGAGGTAAGAGAGAGTTTGAGACCTAGGTATACTCACTGCAGTAAAAGACTGGACACAACTCTGAAATACTAAGTGAACTACAGCCTTTAGAAGCAATGATACAGTGACACACTGTGATTTGGCTAGATTTTACCAACAGTGTTAAATGAATAAAGGAATAGAACAAGCTGTATAGTACAATATAATTTATGTTAATTCAAAACAAATATACAAAATCCAAAGTAGTTAAACACAAAAACAGAAAGTAAAATGGCAATTATCAGGGGCTAGGGAGAAAAGGGAAGTTGTTTTAAGGGATGTAGAGTTTCAGATTTGCAAGATGTAAAAGTTCTGGAGATTTGTGTCACAACAGTGAATACATTGAAAAGAATTAAAAATTATTAAGATGGTAAATTTTGTGTTATGTGTTTTTACTACAGTAAAAAAATAAAAATAAATATTAAAAAGGCACATATACAATCAAAACTACTAATGAGTTCATAAGATAAAGGCACATTTAAGAGCCTATATCAAAAACATTAACATGTACTCATGGTAGGGATTAGATTGAAATGAGAATCAGAAATGGAGAAAATTAAAACAAATAAAAAGGAAAACTTATGATGTACTCTGAACAAAAGTATACAAATAGCATAAGGAAGGAGGGAGGGAGGGAAGGAAGGAAGGAAGGAAGGAAGGAAGGAAGGAAGGAAGGAAGGAAGGAAGGAAGGAAATAAATAAATTAAGGGAGAGAAGAAGGAGGTATCTTAGGGTTCTCCAGAGAAATAGAAACAATAGGAATTTGCTCATGTGGTTATGGAGGTTGAGAAGTCCCAAGACCTAAAGTTGGTAACATGGAGCCCCAGGAGACCCAATGGTATAGCTCTCATATGAGTCAGAGTCTGAAGGCAGAAGACTAATGTCCCAGCTCAAAGACAGGCAGAAAGAGAGAGCTAATTCTCCCTTACTCTTTTTATTCTATTCAGGCCCTCAGTGGATTGGATGAGGCCCACCACATTGGAAAGGGCAATCTGCTTTACTCAGTTTGCCTATTCAAATAATCTTATTCAGAAACACCCTACCCTCACTGACACACCCAGAATAATGTTTAAACAAATATCTGGGCACCTCATGAATCAGTCAAATTGACACATAAAATTAACCATCACTAGTCCATCCCCTGTCAACTTGGCACACATCTGCATCTCCTTAAATCATACTTAAGGGCGCCTGGGTGGCTCAGTGGGTTAAAGCCGCTGCCTTCGGCTCAGGTCATGATCCCAGGGTCCTGGGATCGAGGCCCACATCGGGCTCTCTGCTCAGCAGGGAGCCTGCTTCCTCCTCTCTCCTCTCTCTCTGCCTGCCTCTCTGCCTACTTGTAATCTCTCTCTGTGTGTCAAATGAATAAATAAAATCTTTAAAAAAAATAAATAAAATGAAATNTACTTAATCTACAAATAAAGACAATAATATGATCATAATTCTACCCAACATGACAACTATCCAGCANTCATACCTAATCTACAAATAAAGACAATAATATGATCATAATTCTACCCAACATGACAACTATCCAGCATACAACCAAAAATGTACTAACACGTTCCCCAGAAGTAAAGTCCTTAAGATATAAAATTAACAATTCTAAATACTGTGATATGGAGTCAACACATCTTATGTTACACGGTAAGGGAATAAGAGAAGAAGAAAACAAAGAACCCATGAATTCTGGCTGTGGGGAAAACCGCACATATATTGGACACTGATTTAGATCATACACAACTGTCTGGAGGACCTTTCCCTAGCCCTGCAAAGTATTACCATCTAGCTAATCCTGTAACTGAGACTTCAAAAGACCATTGCATCATTCTATGAAGCACTGTTTCAGGCTGGTGGGGAACATGGTAAGCCTAGTGTACTTTATGAGCATAGGCCCATTTCTGTACTTCTTTTACCATGAAGTGAGTTCCTTGATCAGAAGAAATGCTATTTGGAATACTATCATGGTGGACAAGGCATTCTATAAATCCAAAGGTGGTTGTTTGGGCAAGAGCACTGTGTATGAGGAAGAGAAATCCATATCCAAAGTGTCTATTTGAGTAAAAACAAAATGTTGTCTCTTCCATGATGGAAGCAATCTAATGTAATCCACCTGACACCAAGTATCTGGCTTATGACCCCAGGGACTGGTGCCATATCAGGACACAGTGTTGCTCTCCATTGCTGGCAGATTGTACCCTCAGCATTGGTTATAGCCAGGTTGGCCTGGATGAGTGTAGGTTCATATTGCTAAGCTCATATAAACCTCCTTCCCTGTCACCATGGCTACTTTGTTCATGAACCCATTGGGCATTACAGGGGTGGCTGGGGAAAGAGGTTGATTCACTTGATTATTAAAATGCTTCTCTGCTGGGGTCACACTTTGATGTACAGTCACATGGAACACAAACACCTTCACATTTTTTTGCCCAGAGAAATCTATCCACATACTTCTTCCCCAGACTTCCTTATTACCAATTTTCTAATCATGTTCCTTCCAAGTCCCTGACCATCAGCCAAGCCTTCATCCAAAGCTCCTGAATCAGTATATAATTACACATTTCTCCTTTCAAGCAAAGTGCACAATCCAGTACACTGCTCAAAGTTCTGACCACTGAGGATTTCCCTTCATCACTGTCCTTTAGGGAAGTCCCAGAAAGGGGCTTCAGTTATCCATTTTCTAGGTGATGCCTGCATATCATGCAGCACCATGTATAGACCAGGCCCAAGTTTTCTCTTCCTCTGTCAGCTGATCATGGGGAACTCCCCATGAGGTCATAGATGCAGGTGAGAAGACAATATACCAGAAGTAGAAACTATGGGCATTTGGGCCACTTCTTCATGTAACTAATTTGTGTCCCCAGAGCCTCCTCACCAGAGCCTCCTCAGACCTGACTGCATACATACCACTTCCAATTAATAGAGTACTTCTGTACATGCCCAACTTTGTGGCTTGGATGGCCAGATAACACCCAGGTCATGATAGGCAGCTCATGTTGCATGGTTAAGTATTCTGTCTCTACCAAGATTTTGTAGCAGGCCAAGACCAATTTCTTAAAAGGAGAGTAGTTCTGTGAAGGATGACAGAGCTTTGTTCCAAAATCCTAATGCGCTATATTGTGATTTATCTATAGAAGCCTGCCAAAGGGTGCAAACAGCATCCTTATATGCCACTGATACTTCAAACATCATTAGATCTGTTGGATCATATGGCTCAAGTGCCAGAGCAGCTTGCATAGCAAGGGGGACCTTTTATGTTCTGGGCCCCACCCACAACTAGCAGCATTTCAGGTCACTGGGTAAATGTACTGTAGTAAAATACCCAAATGAAGACTACATTACCTCCAAAACCCTAAGAGACCCACTAGGCTTTCTGCCTCTTTCCTGGTTGCAAGAGGGGCCAGATGCAACAATTTGTCCTTTACCTTGGAAGGATTATCATGATATGCCCCACACCACCAGAACCCTAGGGATTTCACTGAGGTAGAGGGCCCCTGATTTTCAGTAGAATTTATTATGCAATCCAAACTGCTACTGCTGAGGGATGCCTGGGTGGGTCAGTCAGTTAAGCATCTGCCTTCTGCTCAGGCCATGATCCCAGAGTCCTGGGACCTAGTCCCTCAGTAGGCTCCTTGCTTAGTGAAGAACCTGCTTCTCCCTCTGCCTGCCACTTCCCATGCTTGTATACACTCTCTGTCTCTCTCTCTGACAAATAAATAAATAAAATCTTTAAAAAAAACCTGCTACTTCTGAGTTTAAGAGCTTATATCAAAGACATTAGTATGTAACCCATGTTGGGGTTTGGATTGGAATGAGAAGATTAAAATAAACAAAAAGAAACAAATAGTAAAGTACTATGAACTAAAATGTACAAATACCTCAAGGAAAGAAAAAGAAAAAGGAATGGAGAAGAGGAGAGGCGGAAGGGAATGGAGAAAAGGCAGGGAAGAGCAGAGTGGGAGCAAGACCATCACTAAGGAACGTGAGACTTCCCACAGAATGGTTCTGCTCTCAGTCACACCATGTCTTCCCCAACCACCCAGTCTTCCCAACACTCCCTTCACTTTAGGCTTCAGTTGTAGCATATCTGGAGGCAAGGGGGGGGGGTGCATTCTCTAGCAGCCCATTTTAAAAAATACTGGAATCAGAAAAGCAGGCAGAACTGTAACCTAAGAAAGGCAAAGTAAAGGATGTCAGACCCATGTTTTCACAGGCCAGTATAACACGATGGAAAATCATGTTCCCACACGGGCTTTTGCGGAAGGCAGAAAGGCTCTGCATCTGAACTCTCTGACAAGGACTTCCCAGTCCCCACTACTCTGCCTTGACGTGATCTCATTACAAAATTCTCTGGCTTACAGTCTGTGATCATTTTATACTCAAAGCATATTTAATTTACTTGGTTTCTGGCTATGTCCCTCAATTACCTTTGAGGTTTCATTGCTAACAACTCTTTAGTATCTGACAGCAGTTCAGTTTCCCTGCCTATTTTCCCTTTTGGTTCATTTTAGAGATGCCGTGATTCAAAGTCAAACTTCCTTAAGAATACTCTTCTTCACCCTCAGATTCATTTCCTTCATTTCTCTGCCCACCCTGCAGAGGTTCTGTTAGCTCTAAAGCAGGAGTCCCGTCTCAGTACTACTGAGAGTGGAAGCCAGACAATTTGTTGTAGGGGGCCATCCTGTGCATTGTAGGATATTTAGTGGCATCCCTGGCCTCTACCCACTAGATGCTAGCAGCACTCCCCTCATTTGTGACAACTGAAAATATCTCTAGATGTTGCCAAATGTCTCACAGGAGGCAAAATTGTCCCTAGCTTAAATAAGGTTTACACAGACTTTAATATTATCTTGGGGATTAATCTTACAGAGAATTAACCAAAATAATAGAAAATATGGAATTTTAAGGAATTCTTCTCATCACACCAATTACCATTCAGCATAAGTTGTCATTAATCATTAATCATTGCAGTTTGTTGAAGGGCATTCTGTAATTTCTCCCCCTACTATTCATGGCCAGGCTAAGTTCTCCTAAGACCACAGATATGTCTCAAGCTTACTCACCTGATGTATACTCACTTTACCTCACAGAATTTATTAAAGCTGTAGCTTCATCATTTATTATTATACTGGTTATCTATCCTTGAGTCATCTTAAAGGAACACTTCATGTTGATGAACTGGTTATACATACATTGTTCTTTTTTTTTGTTGAGGATCCCCTTGGGAATTTTTATCAAATGTTCTAACAAAATGCTATATACTCAGAAATACAGAAAAAAATTTCCACTTAAATATTACCATAGTTGTGTTTCACATATGAGCTATATATTACTATTAAAACAATTTTCCAAAGTATGACCCCTACAAGTTTATAGTGAGAACACCATTTTTCTAATGTTATTTATGCATAATGACAATAAAATTATGTACATTTGTGCACATGATGATTTTATATGTCTACATTGTGAAATCTACTCTCTTAGCAAATTTCAAGTATAAAGTATTATCAACCATAGAAACTATGCTGTACATTGTATCCCCAGAACTTACTCACCTTATAAATGAAAGTGTGTATCCTTAGACCAACATCTCCCCAGTTCCTCTACCTTCCAGCCCATGCCAACCACCATTCTATTCTTTGCTTCTATGAGAAAACATCAAAGATTTTTAATATTGAAGTCCATGTTCATTTTAGAGGGCCTACATAAATGTTTTATGGAAAATAACAGTGTTTTGTGATAGATCACACACACAGCCCACTCAATCTGAGCCAAGTGCAAATAAAGGTATTATTTCTCCTCAATTTTCTTGTGTTAATTAATCCTCATAAAGTCCCATTTCTAAGTGATAAGTTTAGTGTAACAAAATTTGAACCTTAAATCACCATAATTAAGTAAATTCAGCATAAATTGTGATGACTGACTGATTCTAATCTACTTCACTATAGCTGACTGTACTCAGTCATATAGCAAGAAAGTTGTTAGACAGTGATGGACTGTTACTGCATCTTAATTAATTAGATGAAAAGTAATTACAAAAGTATGCATGTAAAAAAAATTTCTTTATTAGAAGGGGCTTGAGCAATAGTCCCTATTTGGCCTCTGGTTCTATGTTTGATACTGAGGCCAACTCATTAAGCAAAGTAAATGGGAAACAGATATTCCAAAATTAAGAAACAGAATTGTAACACATTTCCTTATGAAATCAAGTGTGTGCTTTGGGGGATAAAGTAAAGGAATATGTGTTACTAGAGCTTCTTCAGACAATCTAGGCCAGTGGTATAGGCTACACCTCATCTCCTTAGTGCCTAGATGGTGTGCTTAAAATCTGCCTTCTGGGACAATGTTGCATTACAAAGTATACTCTGGATATTTTATCTTTCTACAATGAATCATCATTGATTGAACCATTGCCTTCATGGGATGACATGTTTAATAGAGCAGAGAGCATTTCAAAGGGGTAGAAAAGGTATAAGGACACCATTAAGGACTGAAAACTAAAAGAGACTGGGAAAACCAGAGTGCTTAAGACACAATCAATCCATTTGACAATCCCTGGGAGTCAGAAAGATGTATTCATCCAGTATTGAAGACAGGGCATGCATTTGGTCCTAGGCTTTTTTGATGGGTTAACTGACTGCAAATAATTTTATCTATCATTTTTACTTACAAACAACTTTCAAGTCATTTTTGTTAAAAGAAATTTACAACAAATGTGCAGGGTGTTGAACATCATCCCTGTACCTTAAACTTGAATAAGCAAATTCACAGCATCTTCCCAATATATTGTAAAATTCCAAGTTAATGAACTAGTATGGAAACCAAAGAAAAGTTTTTTATTATGTTAAGTTAGCCACCATGCAGTACATCATTAGTTTCTGGTGTATTATTCAATGATTCATTAGTTGCCTATAACACCCAGTGCTCATCACAACACCTGCCCTCCTTAATACCCATCACCTGGCTACCCATCCTCTCAACCCCCCCAACCCTGTTTGTTTCCCAGAGTCCATAGTCTCTCATAAGGTTTGTCTCCCTCTCTGATTTCCCCCTCTTCAGTTTTCCCTTCCTTCCCCTATTTTCCTCCATGTTATTCCTTATGTTCCACATATAAGTGAAACCATATGATAATTGTCTTTCTCTGTTTAGCTTACTTCATTTAGCATAAGTGAAACCAAAATAATTTTTAATGTTTGCTTACTCTTGACTTGTCGATCTCTCTTATTGTCTATGAGCCTGCAGTTTGGCAGGTAGAATACATGAGAAAGAAGACCCTCTGTTACATTCTCTGCCTCTTTGACTTCTCTTTAAATTTTATCTTGAAATGCTGTACAATATTAAAATTTTCCCTTTCACATTTTTAAATTATAATTTTTGTATCAAAATCCTACATTATAAGTTTAATATTCTTCTTAAAAAGAAAAACTAATTTATGTACTTTTAGTATGAATTTCTTGAACTAATATGAACCATTTGTTTAATAAAGAGGTCAATGCCATATTTCCTAATGGAAAATAATATAATTCTTACTTTTCCTGATGTTAAAGTTTAGGAGCTAGAGAGAAAGCCAAACTTGAACTTCAATTGTTTTAATGGCTCTCTCTGTAAGGGAGACCTCATTCTGATTATATAGCATAATGATTTATAGATCTCAAGTAATTTGATTTTGCAAATTAGAAAGGTGTTATATATTAAGTTATCATGATGATCTATGGTTCCTAAGTGAATTCATTAGGAAAAATATCCGTAAAAGTTAAACATTCTAAGACCCTCAATTTCATTTTCATAATCTAAAAATCTAGAGGCTGAAAAAAAATGCTTTAGTCAGATAAGAGTCAATAAGCAGACAATCTTCTTGGTAAATATTATAAAGATAAATCTTTGGATCTGACTCTACCCATCCCTTGAACATTCCATCATCATCTAAACAGCTAGTCATTATTGGCATCACATTAATGGCAAGAGAATTGGGCCTATAAACACACCAAAATAAAAAGTTAAAATCTATAATTTGTTTTCTTTTTAATAATGATAACCATAAAGAATAGTTAGGATATCACATAGATTATTTTAAACCCAGCATTTTAATACATCCCTAAAAATCATCTAGAAACTAATTAATAACTATCACAAGATAGAGCAAATATACTCTTGATGTGCATTTTTTTTAATGTAGAGCTACATTTTGCCCCTTTGGGCAAGTCTCTCATTACTTAATAGAATGCAATTCTTTCAACTCAGTATTAGTTTAAAAGATAGATGTTTTAAACTTTCTAAAAATTAAAATATTATTTCTACTAATATGTTTTTTCATTTAGATATGTTTTTGTAAGCATACGTGTAGAGCATATGAGAAGAGAGTTTTTCTTAATTCAACGGAACTACACTGTATAAAGCATCTTTCAAGTAAAAATAAGTCATTGTTTTCTAACAGCTAAAACATGAGTCCAAAATTAATTTAATTTTCCATTTCCCATCCTCTCAATTTCTATGAGTTCAACTACCCTAAACTTCATATAAATAGAATCACACAATATGTCTTTTCCGAGTAGCATATTTGATTAAGCACAATGTCTTCAAGGTTCTTCCATTGTTGTAGCATGTGCTGGAATGCTTCTTTTTTTAAGGCTAAAAAAAGATTCCACTGTTTGCATATACCACAATTTCTTTTTCCATTCATCTGTTTACAGACCTTTGGGTTGCTTCTACTCCTTGACTATTATGCATAATACTGCAATAATGTGCAAATATCTCTTTGAGATCCTGCTTTCAGTTATTTTGGGTAGGTACCCAGAAGTGAGATTGCCGGGTCATATGGTAATTCTATTTTTAACTTTTTGAAGTAACTTCCTACTGTTTTCCATAATGGCTGAACCATTATGTACCATTTTACATTCCCAGCAACAGTGCATAGGGGTTCCAGTTTCTCTGTATCCTCACCAACACTTTTTATTTTCTATTATTTTGGCAGTAGCCATCCAAAAGGATGCAAAACAAGATAAACTTTTAAGTGGATAGGGAGAGAAAGGAAAGATCTGGTTTCCTAGTACTTCAACTAACACTTATTGACCATAAGCTTCATGTAAGCCAACAGTGTAATGGCTACTGGAATGTTGTTTTAATTTTGGGCTATGTGAATAGAATTATTAAGTCCAAATCATGGAAGGTAGAGAAGACTCTCACTGCTCTGGACTGCTCATATTATATTAGAGCATTATTTTCAATTCTGAGCATCATTTTATAAGGCACAAAGTAAAGTATGTACTGAGAAATTCTAACAGGTTGATGACAGATATGGACATCTTTGATTAAGAGAGACAATTGAAGGAACTAGGAACTCTATTGGGCAGAAGAGAGGCGCACAAGGAAATCAAATAATTGTTTCAAATATATAAGGATATCAAGCAGGAGACTATTTTTCCTATTGCTCCAAAAATCAAAAGGAAGAATAAATATGGAAGAATCTAAGAAGTGTCAGTCATTTAGAACTGTCCAATGATAGAATGGGTTCATGTGGTATGCTGATTATTCCCCTTTCAGTTGATGGTCCAAGAATAGAGTCAATGACAGTTCTCTAGAATATCATAAAAAGGAAATTATAATAATATGGACTGTAAACCACTTTCACTCAATATACCATAACTACATTTTTAAATAGTGGAGCAAATTAGTTCCACATTTCATAAAACTAGCCTCTTTCCCAGTTCTACCAAGGAGGACGTGTGTGTACACACCCACACACACACACACGCACGCACACACACAGATATTTAAAATCTCCTAGTAACTAGTGTCAATTCCCCTCCCCTCCAAATCTCTTTTCCACCCCTCATGCTAAATAATTATCTCAAATCATTACCAGAATGATAAATGGAAAAAAGTTAACATTAGTGCCCATTAGTATTTCTCACATTCTCAGCTTTTGAAATTTGATTGTTTTGTCACTTTCAAGATGTCTTTATACAAGCTGTCTTTGATTAAATGCATTTTCCAAATGCTGCTGACACGTAGCATATTGCAATTAAAATCAGCTGCTGGGAATGGTTGCTTGTGTGCACAGGTTTGGGCTTTTGCAGAACAAAAACATTATCTTCAATTTCTCTGGAGATAAGGAAGGCATAGGTAATGTTTCATATTTGATTTATATCACTGAGAATTATTACTGGAAAATCTCCTAATAATGTTTATCAATGTTGGGTCAACAGAAACCAACCACTTATGGGAAATTCTGAAATGTGGCATATTTTATTAAATGTTTATCTTTGGGAATAATCAGAATAAATGTATATGTGGAGCTACTGATTTGAAAGAAGGAGGAAAGCATCTATTCTACTTTTGATATAGAAAATAAGTATAAAGTTTTAGACTCCTTTCCCTACATCCTTACAAATTGCTTTCACCCTAGACAGACCACTGTTTGCACAAGTCAAAAAGTCAAACACCTATTAGTAGATTCACTGGCGTTTCCTTTGTGTGATCCAGGGATGAGGACCACCATTTCCTTATAACATAGCCACATATGATATATTAATATTAACCTGCTTCCTTTGTGTCTGGGAGAGGAATTCGATTTCACAGGTTGTATGTTTATGTCAAGTGTTTGAGTGATTATTGCTGATTGGCTTCTACTCTGAAAATATCACTGTAAATTTACCACAACCTAATGAACTTTCAATAAGAAATATCTATTTTATATCAGCATAAAAAAACTGCAACTCATAATTTTTCCTATCAGTTAATTTTATGGATTTGAGTAAAAGTGAAACATTTCTCCATATGAATCTCTACTTTGATATTATGAATTTTTAAGAACTTTGGCTTTTGTTTGATTTTATTTGTTGCCTTTAAGAAATCTTAACCAGGGGTGCCTGGTGGTTCAGTCCATTAAGTGTCTGCCTCAGCTCTGTTCATGATCTCAGGGTCCTGGGATCTAGCCCCACATCAAGTGCTGTATCAGGCTCCTTGCTCAGTGTGGAGTCTGTTCCTTCCTCTCCATCTGCCTCTCCCCCACTCTGCTCCTGCTCTCTTTCTCTCAAATAAATAAAATCTTAAAAAAAAAATCTTAATTAGACATTTTTATGCTACAGCCTTAATTTTTAGAAACACATAGTTATTTCTTCTTTGTGATCTTTGTTTTCAGAATTCCAGCCTGTAGAAACCAAAACTCACACCACTTAAACTTACTACAGATAGTGAGACCAGAAGACACACTATGGAAACCCTAGAAAGAACTATCTGAACAACCAAAGAACCAAACTGAAAATACCCAAATATTAAGCAACTAGAAACACCTAATAGGAAAAAAAATTGACAGGTTTCCAAGGGAATATGCAAACAAGAGCAATTTTTCCCCTCGTCTTTGAAAACATATTCTTCAAAAGAATTTTCCTACTGTGAGTCTTACATCTGATGTCTTTTAGGTCCTATCAATTAAATCAAAAATATCTCAAATTTTTTTATGGAATCATTTCCATCCAAGAGATTGATAAACATATAGTAATTTTTTTGGGAAGAAAAAGTACTTTTCATCATAACATACTGATAGCTAAGAATGGATGTTACAATGGAATATTATTCAGCCAGGCTACAACATGGATGAACCTTGAAAATTCCATGCTAAATGAAAGAAGTCAGACACAAAGGTCATATATTGTATCATTCCATTTATATGGAACATCAGAATGGGTTATCTATAGAGACATAAAGCAGATTAGTAGTTGCAAAAGGTTGGTGAGAAAAAGAATGGAGTATGACTGCTTAATGGGTGTAGGGCTTTATTATATTGAAAATGTTTTTGGAACTAGGCAGAAAATGGTTGCACAAGGCTGGGGATGTACTAAATGCTCCTGAATTAAACTTGATAAATTTTATGTTATGTGAGTTTCACCTCAATGAAAAAGAACAAAGAGTGGATCTGTTGGTTGATGAGTTCTAGATATGCAGTAATATTCCACTATTTTTTTTGTAAAGATTTTATTTATTTATTTGACAGAGAGAGAGAGTTACAAGTAGGTAGAGAGGCAGGCAGAGAGAGAGGAGGAAGCAGGCTCCCTGCTGAGCAGAAAGCCTGATTCAGGGCTCAGTCCCAGGACCCTGAAATCATGATCTGAGCCAAAGGCAGAGGCTTAATCCACTGAGCCACCCAGGTGCCCCAATATTCCACTATTTTTTATAAGTACCAAATGACCTATAATCAGTCTTGTTTATTCACAGATTCCATATTTGTGAATACACCTCCATGTAAAATTTATTTGTAACCCCAAAATCAGAACCCATGGATCATTATTGGGCATGTGTAGAACAGCAAAAAAATTCAGTCACCTCATATGCATGTTTCCAGCTAAGGTTGAACAAGGTGAAGACCTATCTTTTTGTATCAGCTCTCATACTCCAACATTCTTTCCTGGTCTTCTTAGTGTCACGTTTTAGCATTTTTGTGCTGTTTTTGGATGACTTTGCCATTTAAAATGGCTTCCAAATGTGATGCCGAAGTATTATCTAGTGTTCCTAGATGCAAGAAGGTTGTGATATGCCTCATGGAGAAAATATCTATGTTAGGTATGCTTCATTCAGATATGAGTTATAATGTTGTTGGCCACAAGTTCAATGTTAGTGAATCAACAATATATATTAAAGAATGTGGAAAAAGGGAACCTTTATGCACTGTTGGTGGAAATGTAAACAGGTATAGCCATATGGAAAACAGCATGGAGTTTCCTCAAAAAATTAAAAATAAAACTACTGGGGCACCTGGGTGGCTCAGTGGGTTAAAACCTCTGCCTTCGGCTCAGGTCATGATCTCAGGGTCCTGGGATCAAGTCTGCTCAGCAGGGAGCCCGCTTCCCCCTCTCCCTCTGCCTGCCTCTCTGCCTACTTGTGATCTCTGTCTCTGCCAAATAAATAAATAAAATCTTAAAAAAAATTTTTTAAAATAAAACTACTATTTGATTCAGAATCTCACCTCTGGGAATATATCTAAAGGAAATAAAATCATTATGTCAAAGAGATATATTTACCCTCATATTCATTCAGCATTATTCACACTAGCCAAAATATGAAGATAACCTAAATGTTCAACAACAGTAGATACAGAAAAAAGGAAATCCTTCCATTTTCAACAATATTAATGAAACCTGAGGCCATTTTGCTAAGTGAAATAAGTCAGACAGAGGAAGACCAATACTATATGATCACACTTATATGTGGAATCAAAAAAAGTCAAACTTATGGAAACAGAGAGTCAGTTGAGGTTACCAATCTACTCAGTGGTAAGGAAAGTGGGGGGAGGTTAGTGAAAGGGTACAAACTTTCAGTTATAAGATGAAAAAGTTCTGGGGATGTAATGGACAGTATGGTGACTATAGTTAACAGTCCTGTATTATTGACTTGAAATTTGCTAAGAGAGCAGATTTTAAATGTCCCAACACACATACACACCAGACACAGGAAAGATAATTATCGCGAGCAGAAGGATGTGTTAACTAACTTTATTGTGGTAATCATTTCACAATATATACAAATATCAAATTATCATATTGTACACCTTAAACTTACCCAATGTTATTTGTCAATTATATCCCAGTAAAGCTGGGAATATATATCAAATATAGTAAATATATTAATATTAAATATATTGAATATATTGAATATATTGATGTGTTAATATATTACATATATTAAATTTATTAAATAAAGTATTCTGACACAGAAACAAACATAAAAAAAAAACAAACTTATGTACTGAGTAGTTGATGAAAATGTAAAAAGAGTCTTGCAGGCACCTAAACCTGTATTTCCCCTAGAACTTATGGTTGATTATTCATTCATTCAGTGTTTGAGCTGATTTTACAGAACATACGCTATGAATAATGAGAATCAACTTCCATAAAAACAAATATACAGATGTCAGTAAATATTGGTATATAGTAAAAGCAAAACAGCATTTCCTTATAAATAAAAATTCATACTTATGGTCCTATAAAAAAAGGGGTAATGAATTTTAGTCACAATTTTAATTTCTATGCAGATAACCACAGAACATGCATATAAACAAAGAGTCTGGTAAAAATGGTTCAAAGCACATAGGAAATAATGAATTTGTAAGATTTCTGATTCATGCTGTAGTATGCATTAAGTGCAAATATTTTATATTTCTTTTAATATTAATACATAGTAGGCAACACAAAAATATGAAAGCTCTCTAATACATACTGCTATTTCAATAAAATATCACTATATAGCAAGAAGGAAAAATGTAAAAATGTATCTGTCATAAAGGCTTTATAACAATCTTCAACCTCAGTACCTAGAAATTGCCATCTTCAAGGCCAGGTAACTCATTATTCCCCAAACCTCATATTCCAATGTTTCTGCTTGAATCTCATCAATTCTCAATTGCTGGCATCCACTGTATTAGAAATTGAGGTATCTCTGTTCAAACAATAAATTGTGTTCAGTACCAAGAAGGGCATTATTTTTTGTACATTTCTGAGATAATTTCACCTTGTCCCTTATTTTACAAGATCTCATAAAATTACTACAGAGATGCAGGTTTCTCCTTCCTGTCAACACCACTTAAAATTTCCAAAGCCTATAGCTGACATCAATTCTACAACTTCATCTGAACCCTTTGAATATTTTCTTTATAAAGATGCCTAAAGGTTGCAACAGGCTTGTAGTCTGGAATCAGAGTGAAATGAGTTTTCAGTGGTCCGATGTTCTTGTAAAAATTTAGTCATATGAATCTCCAATGGGTCCAGGAAAAAGACTGGCAATTTCTTGCTACATTTGGTCTTTTCCATATATATACTACATTATTTCTCCTTAGAATTTAGATGGTCATGGTGTTGATAAAAAAGAAGGAAGGAAGGAAGGAAGGAAGGAAGGAGGGAGGGAGGGAGGGAGGGAGAGAAGGAAGGGAGGAAGGGAGGAAAGAAAGAGAAAGAAAGAAAGAGAGAGAGGGAGGGAGGGGAGAGGGAGGAAGGAAGGAAGGAAGGAAGGAAGGAAGGAAGGAAGGAAGGAAGGAAGGAAGAAAAAGAAAGGAAAAAGTAACTCAATATTCTGGTGTTTTGCTTGCAGTTTTAATTGGCAAACTGAAATTGCCAGGGTTCTTTACTAACATCCACCTTGAAATTTTTCTTCTATTGTGCCCACTTACAGCTCTTGCAGGGAGATCATGTTTGACATATCCAGTGCCTTATAGCGTTCCTTTTTCTCCAAGTCTTTCATATTTCTCACTTCTGTAGCCATATTTCACTGTCTTTTCATGAGATCTTATCATTTGTTGTGAATCCAATGTTTGGCAATGTCTCTGTGGTTTCCAGGTAATGAGTAATGGTAATATTAAATTTAAATCTATAAAATAAGGAAATAATGAAACTCTGTACCTCAGATCATCTTTGCGACCTGTAATTTCTAATTTTTCATAACTAATTATAACTAAATCCTAGGCTTTTTTTTTCTTTATATCTCTTTTTGGTTGCTGTTCTCCAACACTGGGTAGCATTATTACTATATATGAATGTTTTTCATCCTCTCAGCTAAGACTTATATCCATAAAGTGTTGCAAAATAATTTTTAAATAGGTTTGGAGAAGAGGGCATTGTGTAAGTATGTGTAAAATTGGAACATAATTAATCTCTTAAGATTGTAGTAAGAATAAAATGTGATGGCTAAAATGTTTTAAAATTGACATATATCCCACAAATGAGAGAAATTTCCATGAAATTATGACTAAGATTTTATCTTATATTTAGCCAGTATCTTCCCCCACAAAAAAAGTGAGAAAAAAATCTCCACAATGTTCATCTGTCTGGTTTCCTCTTCACTCCACATCTTGGGTGCTCATGTATGCCAGTTCTTAAGAACAATTTAATCAGGATTCCTGAGTTTGGACCCAAGCACTGGTATTAGGAAAAGCTCTCGAAATTATCAGAGTTCACAATGACAACTGAACGTTGAGTTGAAAAATAACTAGTCAAGATCTTCCAGGACAATTTTAGGCAACAACAGTCATACCAGAAACCTTCATCTTCTGTGTGAGTTTAATCAGAATATTTTCAATGTCTCATTTTAAATATAATCGCCCATAATTTTAGATATTCTCAAGTTACGAAAGCAGCCTTCTATTCCTAATAAAGAACTTTTCTGTAATCAGAAATTGATTTTTTTTTTTAATCAGGACAGCTGTTTTAAATGTCTTACTACCCTCTGTCCCATTTGATGTTTTTGTCTTGAATTCTACTTGGATCTTTATCTTATTTTTATGTATATCAATATCTTACATATTCACCCTATTACTTTTTATCACACCATATTATTTTGCCTTAAGTTTGGTTTGTAAAAGGCATGATTTGCTAGGCAATGGTATCTTAAAGGAAGCTTTGGGCTTGAAGTCTAGAAAACTAGGTTTGTATCATTTCTCTTGCAATTCCAATTATAAACTGTTTTCACCTTGGGCAAGTAATTTAACCTTTCTAGAATGAGATCTCTTATCTTTAAAATAGGGGTGATAGAACCATGCATCTCACAGAGTTGTTATGAAGATTAAATAGAACAGTTTACCTGAAAATGGTTTGTAAACTGTGGAGTTCTGGGTAAATGATAAAATGATAGATACTTTATAAGTTTAAGAATTAGGACTAAAAACCAGGTCATCTAATTCCCAGAGCCATGTACTTTCCACTCATTCTTATAATTTTAAAACAACGTGCTAAAGTAGGCTTTTGGGAAGCCATGGATTTCCCTGTCATTATAGACCAAGTTAATCCTTCTCAACAATGGCTAAAAGGAAGAAGAAAAAACATGGAGAGAGAAGCAGTCATATTTTATTTCTGTATGCATTTGTCTCTCCATGAATTTGTCTTTCAATCACTTCCCAAAGCCCAAACAAGCTACAGGCAAGTCTCCTGTAGTATCAGTGATTAGCTGGACAGAGAATATGAAACAAATTAGATAATGTCACCATGACAACCAGTGAAGCTGCTTGGTACTCATGCACACTTTTTACAGTATATGTTTGGTAAAAATTTGACCTAGAAATGTTCATGCAATGAAATTTTTGAATTGTGAATTCTACTTCTTTTCTTAAGATTTTATTTATTTATTTATTTGACAGAGACAGAGAGACAGCAAGAGAGGGAACACAACCAGGGGGAGTGGGAGAGAGAGAAGCAGGCTTCCTGCAGAGCTGGGAGCCTGATATGGGGCTCAATCCCAGGACCCTGGGACCATGACCTGAGCCAAAGGCAGACGCTTAACAACTGAGCCACCCAGGAGCCCCAAATTCTACTTTCTTTTTAAACCATTTTCATTATATTTTCTGTAAGGTCTTTTTCTTACAGTTTAAAATTACACAAGCAGTAGAAAAATTTTGTTGCAATACAATTAAGCAAAGCGGAACCACAGAACATAAAAAAGTAATGTTCCTCTCTTCCTGCCTGCACCAAGACATTGCTTTCCCAGAGTAGCTGCCATTAATAGTTTCATGTATATATCCTTCTAGGGCTTTTTTCAGGCATATGTAAATATACATACACGCACATATGCATATTTTTAAGATTTTATTTATTTATTTTATTGAGAGAAAGAGCACAAGTGGTGGGGGGGGGGGCTGAGGGAGAGGGAGAGAAGCAGACTCCCTGCTGAGTGCAAAGCCCAACATAGGGTTTGATCTCAGGACCCTGAGATCATGACCTGAGCTGAAACCAAGAATCGGATACTTAACCAAATGAGCCACCCAGATATTCCCACACATTCAAATTTTTTAAAGCATTCACATTATATGTGTGTGTGTTCTTTATTGTCTATTTACTTATTTATTTTTAAAAAATAGATTTCCCAAAGGTGAAACTACTGAGGACAAAGACATATATGTATTATTTTATTTAAAAAACATTTACAGATTTTTTAAAATGTAACTAAATAAATGAGAGTAGGGATAAGAATGGAGAGGGGTAGGGAAAAAAGCAACTTTTTCAGTTATTGTATACAGAGGTCTCTTGAGAGTTCTCCTGAAGCCAAACACACCTGCCTTTCTACATTTCTGTGAGCCAGTAATGTCTTTACTCTTTCTTGAGCTAACTCAAATATGGTTTTGCACTTGCAGCTGAAATGTATCTAACTAGTAACAATCTATAAGGAAATGAGGTCAAGTCTGTGATACCAGGAAGCCACAAGTGGTAGACTATTTTCCCTCACTTTTTGCTCCAGGTTCATTTCCTTGGTATTGTCTTTGAGGTTAGGTAAAGGCACTCTTCAGTGTTGTACTACTTTCCACCTAGACTGCTGCCTTTTGATGTGGATGACCGCAGCTCGTGACACTGAAGCTGCCTGCTACTTTGAGAATTCATTCTAGAACTCTCTTCTAGGCACAACACCTTAGGTATCGCATTTTATCACAAAATGCCACCTTGCACTTCCAATTTTCACAAGGATTATAAATTCCAACCATTTTTTCAGCATTTACGCATGTTCTGTCTCTCCCCAGGGCATAGACCCAACTTAATGATGGGTCTGGCCAGAGGACCAATCATTAATACATAATTCTGTCCTCCAAAGTTTCTCCCATTGTTTTCACAGGATACCCTTCTTCTACCAAAGCTTTCCTTCCTCTGTCCAGTGCTTCTTTAACCTCCAAACCAGTCTGGTTGACACAAACATCGTGCGTCATTTTGAAGTTTTTGTTGCCTCAATAAATATCACTAAACATATTTTCTCCAAACGACAACCTTCAAAAGGAATAAAGCTCACAGATCCATTATGTGTCATTCTCAACAGTGAGACAATGACATTTGCCTAACATAAACTTGGATGACAGATTTACTCTGTCATCACAAGCATGGATATACATTAAGTTTATGTACTGATTCTAATTGATAATGGTACAGCTGTGAGTAGGAGACACAAAATCAAAAATAACCACTGGAGAAAATAACCATAAAGGCTACTCTTATAAAAAAATTATGACTCTGACAAGTATATTCAAATAAGATTAGTGGTTACTCATTTCATATTTGACATACATTCAAAATAAATGTATTTCTTCAGGATATGATGCATAATATTAAAAAACTATACCAATATTATGTTCATTTACTCAACTTAATTTTATCCAATATCAACAGAAATTTGAAGAATTTGCTGAAATTATAACATGTCTAATTAAACATCATCACTATTGCTTCATTCTAAAACAGGTGAGACTTTTTTGGCTATTTGAGGTCATTTGGTATTCCAGGACTTTTAGGATTGTTTCTTCTATTTCTGTGAATAATCCCTGTGATAGGGATTATTAAAACAGTAGATTTTAAGGGATCTCATCACACAAGAAAAGGTAATTATATGAGATGATCACTGTGTTAATTAACTTGGTTGTCATAATCATTCTCTCTATATATATAGAATGTGTGTATATATATATACATATATATATATATAAATCATCATGTTTTACACCTTAAGAAGCCACATCATGCAATCTAAATATATACAATTTTTATTTGGCAATCATACTTCAATAAATTAGGAAAAATAAAACGTAGGTGAGACTTCACTGTCCCAACTCTCCTGACATCAAAATATTTAAAGGAAAATACTTTAATTACATCCTTAATTTAAAAATATCTGACTAGCTACAATGATGGCCATGTGTGCAGTATTTCCTGGGGCACAATCTGTGCCTAGTTTTTCTCACATGAATTCTGTGATTGGTTGAATCACGAGATTGTCACAAATAAAATTGAATATCAGAATGATCAGAATGTTCTCTACCTCTGTCAGTATGACACAGGGTTGAGAGGTACAGAATGGATGCCCCAACATGTCTTTTTCAGTCAACATATTTTGGTTAAGGAAAAATGTGAAATGATATGGAAACAAGCTGATATTGATTACAGACCAATCATAAAAGTAACTTAGGAGATGTCTAAGAGTCAAGGTCTATAAAACTAGAATAGAATCACTAAAGAAAATAAATATTGTATAGAATCACTAAAGAAAATAGAATCACTAAAGAAAATAAATATTGTATAGTAATTAGGGTAAATCAAAGTAACTCTGATGAATAATAGCTCTCATGTGGACGATCTCATAACATTGTTCCACTGGGTCTTGAAAACTTTGTGCCTTTATGCCTATTACCAAGCTCATGTGGGAAAATGTGATTTTGAGGATACTAAGGAAGAGCTGCCAATGGGACAAGTATTTCTATGGTGAATAGTTTATTAAGTTCACAGAGAGTAAAGTGTATATAGAAAGTCGAAGAGAATATAACCCATTTGGCATTAGAACATAAAATATATTAATAACACAAACATGCACATATCCATAGACAATTACACATCTATACAAATACATATCTCCACACTAATGCACTTATTATAGAGCAAAATATAAGTATTAAATTATCAAAATATAATCCTTTACAGGATTTCTATTTCTGGCAGAGACAGACCAATTTGTGACAGAATGATCCTTACACACACACACACACACACACACACACACACACGTGCACGCGCACACACACACACACACACACACACACACAGATAAAATATAAAAACCATCTACCTAAAACATTAGGAACCTACCATGGCAGGCAGGATAACTTCCCAATGAAGAGAAAAGAGAAACTCATTGACATAATAACATCCCAACATTATTTTTCTCCTCATTTCAAGAGCAGGAATTGAGCTATCAGCAGTGTCATGGATTGGGAAGAAAATAATATTGATAGAGCCTAATAAGGTAAAACAGGCTAAGTAAATACCTCAGCTTTAAGTTGGAACTCATAAAGAAAGTAACTTAGAATATTTATAAATCATAAATATACCAAGCCTCAAAAATATTGAAAGTCAAGTTGAATTAATTCAATCCAAGAGAGTATGGTGATCCTCTCTTTCTATAGGAAAATCTAAAGAAAATGACCTGTAGAAATAGCATCATCCAAACCTTAACAATTTTTACACATTTGACCGGTATTTAATAAAAAATTACCAGAATACCAAGTTACTGGATGAAGAGCAAGAAAGGTTAATAGAAAGGGTCTAAGAAGTTTTTCAGTTATTGGACTTTAATTAGATATTAGATGTTAAATCCAGTAACTATATGCAAGAAAGTAAATGAGAACATAGAAAATTTACCAAAGAATTAGAATTCTTAAAATAATCAAATGAAAACTCTTGAACATAAAAATAAAACCAGCTGAAAATAAGAACTCAATAGGTCAATTTCCCACCTGATTAAACATAGCTGAAGAGAAGACTGGCGGTGAGCTGGAAGATAGGTTCATTTAAAAAACCCATTCTGAAACAAAAAAAGTACAGATACAAAACTAGAAGGAAAAAGAACTTAAGAGACATATGGGATAAGGTGAGTAGGCCTAACATAAGTGAAGCTGACACATAAAGGAGAGGGGAGAGAGAGTACAGACCAAAAGCCAAATTTGAAGAGTTAATTTCTGAGAATTTTTCCAAAAATAAAAACAAAGGGCCACAGATGTGAGAAACAGAATGAAATTCAAACAGAGTAGTAGCAAAGAAAAATACATACTATGACATCATAGTTGAACTGCTGGGCAAAAAAAAAAAAATTCAAAGACAAAATCTTAACAGCAGCCAATGGGGGGGGAGACACATTTTATTCAAAACAGCAATAAAAAATCTTACAGCAGACATCTTGACAAAAATTTCTGAAGCCTGAAAACACTGGAATAACTGCCCACAAAGTTACAGAAATAAAAAAATAAATATATTCATACCTATTAAAGGAATTAATCAGAAATTCTGAAGTTTCCCATGGACTTTTGGTTTCAGTCTAAAGATGGAGTAAGCCCACTAAATTAAATCTCTTCCAACCACTTCAACTTAAAGCTTTAGACAGCGTAGAAAAAGCAACTACTGGGAGGCTTTGAAAAACAAACAATAGGGGCACCCGGGTGGCTCAGTTGGTTAAGTGTCTGCCTTCAGCTCAGGTCATGATCTTGGGGTCCTGGGATCAAGCCTTGCTCAGCAGGGAGCCTGCTTCTCCTTCTCCATCTGCCCCTGCCCCACTCATGCTCTCTCTGTCTCGAATAAATAAACAAAATCTTAAAAAAAAAAAAAAGGTGGGGTGCCTGGGTGGTTCAGTTAGTTGAGCATCTGCCTTTGGCTCAAGCCATGATCTCATGGTCCTGGGATCAAGCTCTGAATCCTGCCCTCTGCTCAGCGGGGAGCCTGCTTCTCCCTCTCCCTATGCCTATGGCCCTTCCTGCCCCCCGTTGGATTTGTTCTCTCTCTCACTCTCTCTCTCAAATAAATAAAAATTTTTAAAAATTAAAAGCTTAAGAAAAGAAAAGAAGGCAGAATTCAGAAAGCAAGTCAAAACTTAAAGAACCACCACCACTACGAGACGAGGTCACAGTCCATCTCTCTGTATCTCTTTTCTCCCTTTATCTCTTGGAGGGCAGAACTGTACAACAGATAAAGACTGAAAATTTTGAAAGAGATTTCCTTTTTTTTTTTTTTTAAGAGATTTCCTTTTGAAAAAGAGGACCTCTGTGACTCAGAGAGTGAAGGGGTAACCCCTTCACATGGTTTTTGATTGTTTTTCATTCTCTCCCCTCAACCCTACCTGAAGCCTGTCCCATTCACAAAGCTGTACTGCTTCTAAAGCAACATGGACATCTTAAACCCGAAGAACAAAAACATCTCTATGGCCAGAGGGAATCAAGGGGCCCTGTGTTCCAAAGAGTATGGGGAAGTTCCTCTGACTTGTTCTTTTTCTTGCCATTTTTCCCTAAAGGTAAAGTCATACAAAACTGCATGAAAGTACAGGAAACTAAAATTCTGAGTGAAACTCTAGTTTTATAATCATATGATGGTGAAATGGTGCCCCTTGGAACTGGAGAGCATGGGAAGATCTATAGTGGAGGGAGCTGGTGAAGGGGATTCCCTATCAACTGTCACAATCTTGGCTCATCCTCAAGCTGCACATCGAACAGAAGCAAAGCAGCAGACCAGAGTCTTTGAAAACTGATCTATAATATAAAGCAATGCTCACACCCTAAGATGTTGTATGGACCCAAACAGCACAGCAAATGCTGTAGGAACTAAATTCATACTGGAAACTCTGCCCACAGAAAGCTTGACAAAATATGTTCTGACCCCAAACTGACTTTTTAATAAGATACAATACGACACACAAACACACACACATTTTATTCTGTCGAGAAATTTTAGCAGAACCAGAGTCACCACATAATTTTCAAATGTTCAGGATGCAATCTAAATTTACTAAACATACAAAGATCCTAGAAAATATGACCAGTTCTTAAGGAAAAAGATAATCAAGAGATATCAATACCCAGATGACCCAAATACTGGAATTATGAAACAAAGTCTTTTTTTTTTCAAGATTTTATTTATTTATTTGACAGAGAGAGAGAGAGAGATCACAAGTAGGCAGAGGCAGGCAGAGAGAGAGGAGAGAGGAGGAAGCAGGCTCCCCGCCGAGCAGGGAGCCCGACATGGGCCTCGATCCCAGGACCCTGAGATCATGACCCGAGCCAAAGGCAGAGGCTTTAACCCGCTGAGCCACCCAGGCGCCCTGAAACAAAGTCTTTAAAGCATCTCCCACAAATATATTGGTTTCATTTCCTAAGACTTTTAAAAAATATTTTTATGTAAAACAAGTGTAAAAGAATAATAAAAATGTAATAATAAGAGACTAGCCTTTATTTATTTCATTTTCCTTTTCAGGGATGACGCCTTACTTAAGACTACCAATTAAACAATGCTTTTCAAACTTTAATATGCTTGCACTGCACCCAGATACCTTGTTAAAGTGTAGATTATAATCCAGTATATATGGGGTGTGGCCTGAGATTCCAGGTTCTTTATAAATTCCCAGATTAGGCTGATGCTGCTGCTCCTCAAGTCACACTAGTAGGAATGTCACAAAGAACTAGAATTTGAAAGTCAAAACAGAATATACCAGAGGTCATGCTGTTATTGTTACTTCTCAAATGACCCAAGGACTTTGTTCCTTAGAGAATTTTTTTTAAAACATCAATATTTCATAATCCAACAATTACCGCTCATTAATGCCTTTGATAGAGCTAACTGAAGGAATACTTATATGTCTCTGGTTTTCTTCACTCAATGTTTGAGAAGTGGGGCCCCTGGGTGGCTCAACCAGTTAAGTGACCAACTCTTCGATATCAGCTCAGGAAATGATCTCAGGATCATGAGATTGAGTCCCATGTTGGGCTCCTCACTCAGCACACTCTGCTTAAGATTTTCTCCCTCTCCCTCTGCCCCTCCTTGCACACACTCTCAAAAAAAATTATATGTTTAAGAAGCAAATATTCAAAATATTCTAGGATGGGGAAAAGAAGTCATATATGATTGCTTTCTAAGATGGTCCCTACCTCCTTTAATATTATATTACATAGGTAACCTGAGAATTAAATTCCAATAAAGTACATATCTACATATACTGATATCATTCATATCTATATCATCAATATCTATATATGCAGCTACCTGCCAGACAACTGTGACAGTATTTTATACTAGAATATGAAATATTATCTGATGAAAGATGAACACTGAAGTATGACATGTTGTTACAAGTTACTTTATTTTATATATAAAATATATTTTGTTAATTTTTATGACAGTTAAATTTCAGGTAAGGAAATAGCAAAGGACCTCATAACTAGGCACTAGGGCTTCTTACATTCCTCAGAAAAATATGAACAGAACTCAATCCGGAAACAAAATTATACTGAAACATCTCAAATTGTAAAGAGGAAAAAAAGCATTAGAAAATGAAAGCAGGTCATAAATGTTTCAACAAAGTAGAAAGCGTTTATGGTCTAACACTACAAAGACCAAAAGTGTGATTTAACCCCACTGATTACAGATTCTAGGTGACTATTATAATCACTAAAAGCTAAGAAATCCTAGGGTTCCTTTTCATATAGTCTATAACTCATTGTGTTTTATTTCAAACTAAAGAACAAATGCAGAAGAAAAAAAAATCTTCTGCAAAAGGACAATCCTAAAGTAAAACACTTTTCAGCTTAGTATAGAGGCTTCATGACTGATATGGTACCCAAGGCAACACAGGTAATAAATAAATGGTAAAATCTGAAATAAACCATCTCAGGAAAATGCAGAATCTTAAACTATACACAAGGGTCTATATTAGCAAGCAGTTATTTAGCTAACTCTAAAATTTCTCACACACCCAAAATGTCCAAAATATAAAAACATCTATTTCTAAATATTTTACATCATAATCCATTATACATTTCTACAATAAACTTAATTTTATGAGCCAACTTATACATATAACACATGTGGACAGTGCATTACTGGAAGAAAAATGTCTAAAATTTTCACTGGATTGGCCTTATTGGGAAAAAGTATGCATATGCAAATTCTATTTATGATGCGATACAGTTATAATTCATAAGTCACAGTTATAGTCATTCTGGATTATAGTTATTCTAGATATTATGTTCATGTTTCTACTGTACATAGATTGTATATTATTGACTTTATCCATAATTTTGATAAAGATTTGTTTATATGTTTGGGGTACCTGGGTGGCTCGGTTGGTTAAGCATCTGCCTTCTGCCCAGCTCATGATCCCAATGTCCTGGGATGGAGTCCTGGCATCAGGCTCTCTGCTCGGTGAGGAGCCTGCTTATCCCTCTCCTTCTGCCGCCGCCCCCAACTCTTGTTCTCTCTTGCTCGCTCTGCTCTCTCTCTCAAACACATTTTTTAAAAATCCTTAAAAAAAAAGATTTGTCTATATGTTTGTTTCTGTCATTCCTTTGTGAACACTTTGAAGGCATGGATGGTATCTTTTTCATCTTTGTATCTCTCCGTTAGCATCTGGTCCATGTAAGTTCCCAAAAATGTCAAATAAATATACGATCGCTTTAGAGTCTTTCTTTTTTTTTTATGATTTTATTTATTTATTTGACAGAGACAGAGAGATTACAAGTAGGCAGAGAGACAGGCAGAGAGAGAGAGGAGGAAACAGGCTCCCTGTTGAGCAGGGAGCCTGACACGGGGCTCGATCCCAGGACCCCGAGATCATGACCCGAGCCCAAGGCAGAGGCTTTAACCCAGTGAGCCACCCAGGCACCCCTTTTCTTTTACGGTTAGAAACGATACTTTGATACCCATTAAAATAATTTTCAAGTTATTAAGAAAAATAGCCTTTTTTTAAATTAACATATAATGTATTATTTGTTTCAGGGGTACAGGTGTGTGAATCATCAGGCTTACACATTTCACAGCACTCACCATAGCACATACCCTCCCCAATGTCCATAACCCAGCCACCCTATTATACACCCCCACCCCCCAGCAACCTTCAGTTTGTTTCATGAGATAAAGAGCCTCTTATGGTTTGTCTCCCTCCTGATCCCATCTCGTTTCATTTTTTCCCTCCCTACCTCCCATGATCCCCCACCCTGCCTCTCAAATTCCTCATATCAGAGAGATCATATGATAATTGACTTTCTCTGATTGACTTATTTCGCTTAGCATAATACTCTCTAGTTCCAGCCACGTCACTACAAATGGGAAGATTTCATTTTTTGATGGCTGCATAGTATTCCATTGTATATATATACTACCTCTTCTTTATCCATTCATCTGTTGATGGAAATCTAGGTTCTTTCCATAGTTTGGCTGTTGTGGACATTGCTGCGACAAACATTTGAGTGCACATGCCCCTGTGGATCACTACATTTGTATCTTTTTTTTTAAAGATTTTTTATTTATTTATTTGACACAGAGAGAGAGAGAGAGATCACAAGTAGGCAAAGAGGCAGGCAGAGAGAGAGGAGGAAGCAGGCTTCCCCCTGAGCAGGGAGCCCGATGCGGGCCTCAATCCAGGACACTGAGATCATGACCTGAGCCAAAGGCAGAGGCTTTAACCCACTGAACCACCCAGGTGCCCTACATTCGTATCTTTAAGGTAAATACCCAGTAGTCCAATTACTGGGTCATAGGGTAGCTCTATTTTCAACTTTCTGAGGAACCTCCATACTGTTTTCCAGAGTGGCTACACCAGCTTGCATTCCCACCAACAGTGTAAGAGTGTTCCCCTTTGTCTGCATCCTCGCCAACATCTATTGTTTCCTGACTTGTTAATTTTAGCCATTCTGACTGGTGTGAGGTGGTATCTCACTGTGGTTTTGATTTGGAGTTCCCTGATGACGAGTGATGGTGAGCACTTTTTCATGTGTCTGTTGGCCATTTGGATGTTTTCTTTGCAGAAATGTCTGTTCATGTCTTCTGCCCATTTCTTGATTGGATTATTTGTTCTCTGAGTGTGAAAAATATCCATTTTAATGTGAGTATTCAGTAAGTCAATGGTTTCTCACTTTAGGAATTCAGACCTGTCTTTCCCATTCATTTAGAAATATCGATAAATTCTCATATCATTGGACCCATTCAATCTTATAGTCAAGAGATTAAGCAATTGACTACAAGGACATGCTCTCTCTCTCCTGCTGTCTGGCATCTAATAAAAAAGTTGTATCCTGGGGCACCGGGGTGGCTCAGTGGGTTAAGCCTCTGCCTTCAGCTCAGGTCATGATCCCAGGTTCCTGGGATCAAGCCCCACATCGGGCTCTCTGCTCAGCGGAGAGCCTGCTTCCCCCTCTCTCTCTGCCTGCCTCTCTGCCTACATGTGATCTCTCTCTGTCAAATAAATAAATAAAATCTTTTTTTAAAAAGTTGTATCCTTTAATAAAAATTTATTTTTCAAGATGTACTCTTTTGTCTTCTGATGCTGGGAAAATACATTATTTTCTGACACTGGGAAAATACATGAAGTACATAAATAGAAACATCAATTCTGTTTACTATGCAGTTATAAAGAATAGATACATAACTAATCATTAAACAAAAAGCTATTCTATACATTGAAAGTGCTTGAAATATACCCAGGAATCATTTTCTTGATTTAATCAGTTATTTATTACAGAACTAATAATCTTTCATTTGTAATCACTCATCTTGGAAATTTATCCCAATAACACAACCACTGTTCAAAATATAACTGAAATTCATCCCTTGCTGTCATCTTTATAGATTTTTTTCAAACTATACACAGAAGTCAGTTTTACTACTTTATTATATAAGTAACTCAACTTCCAGTTTGGATATCCACAACTCATGCAGCTTCTTCTCTTCTATGTGTACTACTAACCAAAATCAAATTAAGTAAATATTAATATGTAATGATTATTGCTATTAATAGAGCTTGAGTCCCCATCCTATATATGGGGAAAATCTAACCTCAATATTTTTCTGATACTTCAATTCTCTGCTTCTGATGAACTATTATTCTCGGTCTTATTCCACTTCTATGGTTATCCCCTTCTATTTAACCACTTGGGCCCAGAGTAGCTCACATTCGTTTTCTATGATAAAAAAAAAGTAAAATAAAATAAAAACAACCTTATAGGTACTGGTGTGTAACAGGCTTTATTGTAGCTTAGAGAACAAAGTAAAGAGGTTATTTCACAGCAAGTGATATTAGAAGTAAACATTAGACTTCTGTTTTTTAATGTCTCTCTTCTATTGCAACCACTAGAAATTTTTCAATCAGTTTTTAATAAGGAATATATTCTCATTGTAAAAAGTGCAAAAGGGTGTAGAGAGAAAGCAATTCCTCCCAACTAGCCCTCCAGTTTCTTTCCCCAATGGCAAACACTATTGTTGATCTCTTGTTTTTCCTTCCAGAAATAGTCCTCATTAGGAGGATTTTCACAGCCTAGTCCTCTGTTTGATAGCCAATGGAAGGCCCCATCTTCCTCCACCATAACTTTTTAAAATAATAAATGGGTAATTTTATTTTTTTTAACTGGGCCTGTTTGAATTAAATTACAGTGAGAAAAATTTCTCAAGAAATTCTCAGCAACTTTTTCTTTTAAGTTTATATATTGTGGTAAAATACACATAATGAAAAATATGATATTTAAAGTATACACTTCAGTGTAACACAATGCAAAATTCACTATTTTAAAGTATACAGTTCAGTGGTATCAAGTATATTCACAATGTTGTAAAACCACCACCACTACCAACTTCTAGAACTTCTTCATCACTCCAAATAGAAAACCACACCTATTAAGCAATCACTCCCCATTTTCCTCCCCCACAGCCCCTGGCAACCACAAATCTGCTTTTTTTTTTTTTTTAAGATTTTTATTTATTTATTTATTTGACACAGAGAGAGAGATTACAAGTAGGCAGAGAGGCAGGCAGAGAGACAGGGAGAGGAGGAAGCAGGCTCCCTGCTGAGCCTCGATCCCAGGACGCTGAGATCATGACCTGAGCCGAAAGCAGAGGCTTTAACCCACTGAGCCACCCAGGCGCCCACAAATCTGCTTTCTTCTCTATGGCCTTGCCTATTACAGATATTCCATATAGATGTAATTATACATATGTGGCCTTTTGAATCTGCCTTCTTTTACTTAGAACATTTTCAAGGTTCATCTATGTTATAGCATGTATCAGTATTTGATTCCTTTTCGTGGCTGAATAACATTTCACTGTGTGGCTAGATCACATCCTATTTACCCATACATCCATTCATGGATGCTTAGGTTGTTTCTATTTTGGCCCTTTGTGAACAGTGCTGCTATGAACATTTGTATACACATTTTTCTTTGAAAACCTGCTTCTCATTCTTCTTTGTGTATGTGTAGGAATGTAACCGCTAAGTCATTTGGTAATTCTAACTTGTTGAACCCTGTCTCATAACTTTTGCTGTCTTCCTTCCTTACAAAATTTTCTTGGACATTAAACCGTATCTTTTCTTTAGTTTAATGTGAAAAAAAATCCCCAAATCACCTCATCTTCTTGGGCAGAGTAGTTCAATCCTACCTTAATACCTTCATCTTCTTTCTGATCATAAAACGAGCTTATCTTCTCTAACCCTAATTGTCTAACAAATGGTTGGCTAAAAATAAGATTGTTCTATGCCTAAAAAAGAATTATAGCATTTTTCTGATACAGTAAAACAAGCCTCACCAACTATACTCACTAGTCATATTCACCATGATTAAATATCTAACAGAGTTAGTGTTTCTTCATGGCACAAGGTTTCCTAACATAAACTGAATAGCATACAATTGATTAAGAAATGTTATTCAAATCATACTGACTGGCTTTGGTTATGCCATGGTTGGACACTAGAAACTAGATTTGAAAATGCAATATACTACATTATGCCAGAATTGGCAGATATTTTAGGTTATGAGGAAAATGTAGTAAGTTCAAAGGGCAGAAATTTTACTGGACATATTGCCTGATTATAATACACCAAAAAAACATAAACTAATAATATCAATTTAAACCACAAAAACACATCTTTTAAATTAAAGAATACTCTCCTAAATAACTATGGGTCAAGTGAAAATACAATAAGAAAAAATAGCACCAATTATTTTTTTAATCAATAAAAATAAGAGAGGGCAACAAACTATGAGAGACTCTAGACTCTGGGGAAACAAACTGAGGGTTGCAGAAGGGAGGGAGGTGGGGGGATGGGGTCACCAGGTGATGGGTATTGAGGAGGGCAGGTGTTATGATGAGCTCTGGGTGTTACACACAACTAATGAATTGTTGGACACTACATCAAAACTAATGATGTAATATATGTTAGCTAACTGAACATAATTTAAAAAAGAAAAATAAGAACACAATATATCAAAGACCAAGTATGAGGACAATGGTATGTTCAAATATAAATGCCTTGAGTTACAGGTATTTATTATTGAGAGGTGAGGAAGGAGAAAAAAATGAACTCAGCTTTCAACTTCAAATTTTATAAAGATACAAAGAATCAATCCTAATGGGAACTAGGGAAAAGAATTTCTAAAAATTACAACAGAAATACACAGAGTGGAATGAATAAATCTAAATAGCCAGTCTATTGAAATAAATCTAAAAGCCAGTCTTTTGAAAATTTAATAAAATGCTGAACCTACAAGCAAATCTATCAAGAACAAAAACAAAATCTATGAACTAATCGCATAATGGAAGAGAAAACATTACAAAATAAAATGTTTTAAAATTTAAAATTTAAAATTCACTACACAGTGAATGATTTACTAAAAATAAATTGCCAATGCTGACTAAAAATGAAGTAGAAATCGAAAGACAACTGATGATCCCAACATTGTCTTTCCATAGGGCTTGATGTAATTCTCCCTAAGTTCATGTTCTTCATAGAGGGCACTAACTAAAGAATATCTACAAAAATTTGAAGAAGAGCCAAGTAGAAACATTATACTCAAGATATCTGATACCTAGATATCAGAAGTTAAGAGAGTATAGTACCAATAGCACAGGAACATAAAACAGAACAACGGAACAAACTAGAGAGCTCAAAAGCAACCCACTCAAATATGGAAACTTGATATGTATCAGAAGTGGCTATACATATTGAGAGAAATGTAGACTAGTCAAAAAATAGTAAGTACTAGAATAAGTAGTTATCTGTACAGAAAAGTATGGATTCCTAAATCATATTCTACACAGAAGTTAATCCCAGGCTATAAAAAGCCTAATGCCTAAAGCACTTTTAGAAGAAAATATAGAAAAACATCATTACAAAGAAAATAGTAAGAAAGGATTTCCTAAGCCAGACACCAAAAGCACAAACTGGAAAGAATAGTTCAATCAATCTCCATTAAACTTTAAAACTTTTGTTCAACACTATCATCAAAGGAAAAAGACAAGCCACAGATAAGGAAAATACAAACTTATTATATCTGAGAAGGAGTCACGCCTAAAATTGATAAATAATGCCTACATGTCAGTAAGAAGAAGACATGTGGAGAGAGAATATGAATTCACAAAATAAAGAAACCTGGATGGCCAATAAATACCTGAAAGATGCTCAACTCACTAGTAATCTGGTCCATGTAAATTAAAGCACCATTTTCCCCCCATTAAATAGACAAAGATGTGTATATGGGACAATACCTAGAATTTTCAAGGGCATGTTAAGAGGAAACTCTCATATTCTGCTGGGGAAATGTGAACTGCATTGCCATTTGAGGAGAAATTTAGCAATATCAAATGCAGGTAAAGATGCTCACACTTTGCTCCAGTATTCTAGACATACACTCTAGGGAAACTCTCATATACACCTACCATATATCTTCACATCAGCATTGATTATAACAGCAAAAAGAGAGAAAACAGGTGAGAGATCCATCAACAAGGAGATAAATAGGTATTATGTAAGTATAAAAATATGTTATAAGTATAGATATCAGTTAAAATAAATAAGCTAGAATATATATATATATGATCCATGTATCTATATGTCATAATATGGATGAAAAAAGCAAGCTGCAAAATGACAGGCAGAATAAAATGTAAAAATATGAATAACAATGCTGTTAATAATGTATGGATACATTCATATGTTTTAAGAGTCTAAGGGACTTACAGAAACAAACATCACTTTGCACATAGTAGCACCTAGTAGTGTTGTGGGACAGGGTAGACGGGGCTGCAAATGTGGCTATAGTGTTTTCCTTAAAAATGTTTTGAAATGAATATGGCAACATGTTAAGATTTTATTTAGCTGGATAGTAGGAATATATGTTATTCACCTAACTGTTCTGTATGTTTGACATAGTTCAAAATTAAGGAAAATACAGACATATACACACACATGCACACAAAAAGACAACTGATGATTAAACTGAGAACATTTTCAAACAACTATTATTAGAATTATTTCACTAGAAACATGCTCATCAAATCTATGAATCACGCAACAATACTTAGTATCACTATTATTTAATATTGTTTGGAAGAAATGATCAGTATAGTAAGACAAGAAGCAGAAATAAAGTGCATGCAGGTGGGGTGCCTGGGTGGCTCAGCTGGTTAAGTGTCTGCCTTTGGCTCAGGTCATGATCCTAGGGTCCTGGGATTGACCCTTGCATCAAGTTCTCTGCTCAGCAGGGAGCCTGTTTCTCCCTCTGCCCCTATTCCCTGCTTGTGTTCTTTCTCTCTAAAATAAATAAATAAATAAATTCTTTTGAAAATAAATAAATAAATAAATGTGCATGCGAGAAAGAAAAGACAAAAAGACACTTGCCACTGATGTGACTGTATTTCTAGAAGACTTGAGGGGATCATCCAAAATATATTAATTAATAAACTAGAAGGGAAAGTAGGGAGTGTAAGGTAACATACAACAAGGGAAATACCACTCTGTTCATTTTTTTATTATTTATTATTCTTCATTACTGGAATCACTGATAGTCTATACACCGTTGCTAAATAAATATACTCAAAATGTTTTGGGGTCATCCAAACCTGGTACACAACTTAAATTTCCCTTAAATAATATTTCTCTAGTGAGAAACTATTGTATGAAATAAACTAGTGATTGTGTTTTTGAAGCTATAATGCAGAAACATCCCTTCTTATAGTATGTTTCTTTAGTATAATTTTAGGTGAAAAGGTCATTATATCAAAAAAGAAGTCATTCAAAAAGTGCCATAACTTTCCAAGAGCCCTTATGTGAAAAATCATAAACTGAACAGCAGTGATATGAAGCAAGTCCGTGTGGGGAAAGCAAACCTGCCTCATGCCACTAGCCAGGTCTTCCTGCCGCTCCCCATTTAGGAACTCACCTTCCATTAGCCTTTAGTCTTTCTTATACTGATTTCTAACTTAATTGCCTTATACTTAAAGAATTTTGCTTGTCTTTTATAAATTATCTGAAATTTGTTGAAACTTGTTCTATAAATCTGCAATGTGGTTAGTTTTTGCCAATGTTTCATGTGTATACGAGAAAAAAAATGTGCATATTTTCTAATTGTTGGATGCAGTGTTCTATATGTGACTATTTCACCATGCTTGGTAATTGCATCAAATTTCTAAAGACTACGATGCTCTTGCAAATCTGTAGGTCTTCTGATGTTACCTTCTGTTTCACATTTTTTATTATATCTATGATCATCTTTATTATTTCAAAATTACTTATTTTATAAATGATATCCAGAAAAACCCATTACTTTAAGTTCATTGTGTTCTAAATATGCTATTTGTTGTCTCCAATGTCTACAGCTAATTAATGATTATTTCCTTTTGTGTATTTAATTTTAGATTGTAAAGTCATGTTTGATGAAATTCATCAGTAGGAAACTTGAAGGACCTAAGTTAGAGTGAATTCCCTAGAGAGATTTTATATTTGCTTTTGCTAGGTATTACCAGAGTATTGTCAATCAAGACCCATTTTTAAATATTAGTATTAAATTTCTGCTAAGATCACATGAGTACATAAATCCAAGTCCAAATACATGTGATGATAGAACTACAGTGACAATTTACAACAGCAGATTTCTTTAAAATCCCTCCAAAGAAAAAGCCAAGATAGGCCAGCTTGCCTATCATCTTATTTGTCAGGGGCAGACATATTATATAAGGATGTAGTCCCCTATGAAATCTACAACTTTGAATGTTTTAATTTGAACTCCCCTTTTTTTAGGAGCCCCAAATCTTACCTACCCCCCTTCATGTAGCCATTATGACTCAGGTCTCTTGATTGCTAAGATTTATAATGTTCCCCACAAATTCAGCAGAACAGCCTCTATTCAGAAATTGTTTTTTCTATTTTCATTTTCATTTTCAAGTTCCTCTTTATCATCGGTCCTGGCAAATCTCATGTGTTTCTTCTGGGCTCAGTTTTGCATTTAAAGAATGTAGGTTACATATTATTTAACATCTTCATATATTTTGTGTTAAAGCTATTTCAGGATATTTAATCTACCTGGCATTGATGAAAATACACCAAAATTTACTTTCTTATATTCAATTTTCCTTCTCATATTCTTTCTTTCCCAGAAGAACTTCTGAGAATACTTGGCCCTTTGAACACATGTGGATCAGAACAAGCTGTTCTTGCAGAGAAATCCCCTTCTGACTACAAATATACACCTTCATATGAGAGGTTAATCAAATATAACCAACAACAAAAAAGAGAGCAGAAAGTGAATAATTTCTTTTGTTTCTGCTCATAACCCTGGCTCTATCTCTCTAATGTTATGAAGAATAAGACATTTTGCTATTTAAAGCCAAAGGCAAATGTAAAAATCCTCTGGGCCCTCTCTAATCACCCAAAACTCAAACTCTTTTTTCTATTAAGACTTCTTCTCATCAGACACATCTTAGAGAAAGTCTTTGTCTACATTGCTATACCACTGTCCTGCTTCTTCCTACTATCTCTAGTACTCCATTTAGAAATTGAAAAAAAATACATGACCATCATTTTAAAGTGTGATACCTTTTTCTTTGACAGGAAACAGTTGTAACTTAATGGCAGGATGTCCCATGGGCATAGCAACAACATGATGTAACTTGACTACTACTTCCCCCACACCACCTGGAATGTGCTATGGATATAGTCAGTGTCCAATAATAACTTGTTCAATAATTTATTAATTATTTGACTGGCATAAATTCACCAACACCTTCCATATGTCAATGTCTTCAGCTAACTAAAACACTATTTATATTTTAGAAGAATGAAGTCAAGTGTTCACTAACACTACATGTTTGCAAGGTCGTGATAAACCAAATTTGTCATTTTAGTTTTTCCCTGGTGAGTTTCTAGATTGTATTATCCTTTGGCTTGGCAAATTTATATATTCTATAAACTTTTGTACTTTGTTCTTGAATTATTGATGACTCCATTTGGAGGATATGCTCATGTGTTTTTAACCTTTTACAAATACAATAAACAAGCCCTTAGTTTTAGGACCTTTCAAATCAAAACAAAAAAAGAAATAAAGGAACTCTCTAAAAGTCTTCCTTTATTCAAAGAAAAATTACTGAGGATGTCTTCTATTTCTACAATGTATTGAAATATTCTTATCTTTACTGATATTTTACATTTTTCAATATTATCAGAGGCCTCTACTGCCAGTTTTAGCCATGTGAAAACAGGCAGCAATTTTTTCATCATTAAAAGGAAAGTGCATGGCCCTTTCATTTATTCAGGGATTCTTGTCTATCAACCTCATGTTCCAGAATTAGGAAATCAGCCAAAGAAGCTATTGGGTGGCCAAGATAGATGTTACCAAGTTCATGTGAGACCTACAGAATAATGATGAGAGAGATGAGAACAAGAAGGTAGTAGTAGAAAGGGCACCTGAGTGGTTCAGTCAGTTAAGCATCTGCCTTCAGCTCAGGTCATGATCCTAGGGTCCTGGGATCGAGCCCTGTGTCAGGCTCCTTATTCAGCAGAGGAGTTTGCTTCTCCCTTTCCCTCTCCTTCAGTTCATGCTCTCTCTCACTCACTCTCTCTCTCTCAAAAAAAAATAAATAAATAAAATCTTTTAAAAAAAAAGATGGTACTAGAAGATTGCCGAAGGCTAGCATATAGACAGAAGTCAAAGGGACAGCTGGGATTTTGACACTGAGAAATGCTACAGAAAATTATGAAAGTGAACACCTCAAAAACACACCAATCTGGTAGCCTTCAGAATTAGGGCAAATGACATATCTAGAAAGCGACAGAAAGAATCAACCTATTACAGAGAAACTGCTAATTACATTATTTGTGGTCAACCAAAAGATATTTACTATTTGAGAAGTAGATAGAAGAAAGGTTCAAACTATTCAGTATAACAGATTATTTAATTAATTTTGAAAACATTTTCATCAAACTTGGTTAACTTCTAATAATTCTCCAAATATGTTTTACTATGTATAGGGATGGCCCTCCTATGTTCTAAACAAATTAACATATCACCTCTTCATCTTGATAAATGAACAACTCTTTCAGTTTCAGATTAACTCATTTCAGTCAAGAGTTACCTATCCAGTATTTCTAATGTAGCTTTATTTCCCTTAGATACTTTTAATATTTAAAGAACTAGTAATAGGGCGCCTGGGTGGCTCAGTGGGCTAAAGCCTCTGCTTTCGGCTCAGGTCATGATCTCAGGGTCCTGGGATCGAGGCCTGCATCGGGCTCCCTGCTCAGTGGGGAGCCTGATTCCTCCTCTCTCTCTGCCTGCCTCTCTGCCTACTTGTGATCTCTCTCTATGTGTCAAATAAATAAATAAATAAATCTTTAAAAAAGAAAGAAAGAAAGAAAGAACTAGTATATACAAGAGTACAAATAAGTAAAATGTTAATGCTTCAAAATGTTTAAAATAATCCCTATTACATAATTTTCAAAATTATAAACAATTTTAACATAAAGTAATTCATTGTTTGATACAGAACTTTAAGTTATGCTGAAAGACTGACCTATTTCTTGAACTCTATTTTTATTCTGGATTCTTATCCTTTAAAAGGGAGAAGAAAAAAATGACTTTTAAAATTATGGTTATAAAGAATATGTATAATATTTTCTAAGCATCATATATAAGAAGTTAGCAGGATCATGGTAAAGACCTTAGAATCCAATTCTACTTCAGCTGTGTTAAAGCTGCTTCAGATCTGATGAGCTTTTTCACTGTTGCATACATCATAAAAGGTTCTCTTTTTTAAATAGTTCTTCGTTTTGAGTCATTTCCATCCATTCTTACATTTGGGTTATGTAAGACTTTCTCAAGTGCAAGTTTCAGAAACACAATTTAAACTAGCCTTATGAAGAAAAATTATGTGCTGGTTCACATAACTGGGGATTCAGAACTAGAACTGGTCTCAGTCAAACCTAGAGTCAGAGATCAATGACCAAATGGCCTCTCTGTCTCTCTCTGTCCATAAGATGAACAAGAAGCAAAATATGGCCATAAACAATACCAGTTACCAACCCCATAATTAAAAGAAAATTTCTGTTACCTTTTCCTGCTTCATTTGGTATGTGTGTAGGGTAGGGGATGATGTATCTATAAAAGGGAATTCTAACTACTCAGCTTTGCCAACCCTTGACCATAAGCCCATCCCTTCGGCCATAAAGACAAAATAGTTTTATGGACCACTTCACCAGATCAATGAGGGAATAGGAATGGGGGTGGAGAATTACTGATACCAGACAAAGAGGGAAAGGCCTGTTACACAGTAAAAATATAGATGATGTACCTGGTTTCTCTTTCAAAAATGACTGTAGATCCCCCCTTCCTTCTACCAACAGACATCTACATAAGGAATTCTGTGCAGATCATGGACATTTAAAAATAAGTCTTAGTGGTCTGTAACACTTAACATAAGTGAAAATAGCATGATGCTCTTTGAAGAGACAAGTTTAACCATTCACCAGCAGGACCCTAAAATCCTCAACTGAAGGCAGGTTCAGAAGAGCAGTGAAGGTGTCCAACACCATGGTCTGTAGGAGCAATATCACCTGCTCTAAATCCCAGCTGTGTTATGGGACTGAGGATCACTGTCCAAATATGACAAAGTTATTACCAAGAAACAAACTTGAAAAGTATCCAGGATCCCCAGTCTCTACTTTTCTATGGTTGTATGTATGACACCCAGAAATTCCCAAGGCTATTTCCAATTAAAATGGTGGCAGTAACTATCTCCCTTGATTTATCTCTATGATTTTAATGGGGAGAAAAGGGATTAAAGATTTGGAAGGAAGTCATCTGAGAGTGCTAGGAAATGAAGAATTGGGGATGAACTGTCAGTTTTCAGAAAGATATTTTTAAGTACAAGTTATAAACATGCAAGCAAAAGAAAGAAGTACCATTTAAGTGGAAATTCACTAGAGAAAATGGCACCTAAAGTAAATAAATAAATAAACAAACTCAAGTGGCCTGAAAGAAACTACCAGCAGACAATAGGAACTAGTTATCTGGCTATGGAAGTTTGCATCCATGCCCTAGTGAACCAGGTAACTTCAGTAACTGGGGTGCACAGTTATCTTAAAGTCCTTGTTCATTGACTTTAATGTCTGGATCTCCTGTGAATCTATGTCTGTTTGCCATAGTTTTTAATTATGTAATCTTCTTCCTTCCCATGTGTAGTAATTTGTGACTGAAAGTCAGAAACTTCATATGAAAGACTGTGGAGCCAATTTGAGTCTCTGGATGGGCTTTCTGGCAGGCAGTTATGATAAGGCATAATCCATCTGATATTGAGATGCTTCAAAGCAAAGCTTCAGGCTTTGTGAAGACTGTTCTTTACAAAATATTTCTCTGATTCCAAGGGTGTGGTCCTTCACTAATACCAAGTGGAAGACTTGGGTATATACTAGGCCCCTCCTTCTTGGTAATCCCTAGACTCTAGTGTCTGACCGTATAGACCCCCAAGACTGACAGAAGTTTTTCTGTTTCTAAGAATGTCAACAATCCCCATTAGAATGGGCAAATGCTTTGAAAGGAAAAGTGGTACCAAATGTTCATTTTGCTTTACCCTTTTCTTCATTTGTGCTCTTGCCTTTTGAGTCCTTGCTGACTGGATAGCCCTCTGATACTTTCTGAGAGACATTTTTCTTTAATTTTGTCTATATTTTCCAGGTAGTCTCTTTAAGAGAGTAGGTCTATAACAAGCTAGATTATAATTTTAATATCCCCAAACAAAAATCTTCTTTGATCCAAGAGCCCTGTCAATTTTTCACATCCCTAAATTTCTATTATATACTTTCATACTCAATGCTGTTGAAAAAAATACTTTTTATCTGAGTTTTGAAAAATGTAAAATGCTTACACATAGGTGATAATATCCTTGAAGGTCAGATTTATACTTCTTATATGTCCCCTGAAGGATTAAAATATTTGATTGGAAGGTTGTTGGTATGTTATGCAAAAGTAGTGAACTAAGCACGAAAAAGATTAGTTTCTATTTGTAATACCAATAGGATAAATCCCTCATCACCACTTACACAGCATTTCACTCAGAAATCTATGCTACAAACATATCTATGTGTGCATTCACAGATCCATATGCACATATAATACAATGACCATGCCTACACAACACTAATTATGTTAATTTTGTCTTTGTAGTATTTTACTGATACATAATACATATAAATATGTGTATAGGATATGAGTATTATAATCCTTTGCAATAAACAATGTGTATGAATCAATGAATATGTATTTGTGTTTTTCCCATGACTTGAGCTCTCAGTCACTGAGAACCGGTGAAGCATATTCTACTGAGAATCCCAGCCAAAATTATAAACATCGCAGCCAAGACTGCTCTATCATTTTACCCAGTGTCAAGTATGTTCTGCAACAAGTGTTGTTTACTCAGCTGTGGCCTCTTTTTCTGCCATTTACTTTGTGTTCTGGCAAATAGTATCAACAGTACTGGATATCAAAAGTATGCAAGTGATAATGTTGAATCTCCTTCAAAGAGAAAGAAGGAAATGCACCAGTCTGAGTATGAAAAGTACAAGGTTTATCATGACTCAAGTTCCCTTCTGGTAATGAAAAACAGCTTCAGAAGGTAAAGACTAACAGGTGACTTGGGATTTGTCAAAGTCCTCTAAAAGAATGAGGGACATCATAAAAATCACTGCAACCTGGGACAACTGACCAAATATGTTATGGAATATACCTGGAAGAAAACAGGACAGAAGACAAGTTATGATTTCAGAGGATATGAAAAGAAAGGAATATGGATTGCTAAAGTATGAAACGAGAATACACCTCCACAGAGAGTAGGTTCAAAGCTTCTTCGGGGCTCTACAGCACTGATTTGGCTGATGCTTCTATTTGAGTTTGTGCTTCTCTGTATCCCAATTCCTCACAGAGACTGTGTGTACACAGCTGTCCACTCTAGTAGGGGATAGTTTAAATAAAAATGGCAATCCTTAAAAAGAAAAACTAGCACTTAAAATGTATAGATTTGCAAATATCATCAAAATGTATTTTAAGTAAAAAAAAACAATTTACATAAAAATAGATATGGTATGACTTCACATCTTTTAAAATCCTAGAACTATATAGCTATATCTGTATTTTCCTCTTTACTTATCTCTATAGGCTATGAAAAAGTTATAGAAAGATACATGCTAAATTTTAACAGTGGTTACATATAGGGCAGGGAGTGACTGGAGGTGAGGTTGAAACTTAAAATAATACTGTACTTTTACTTTATATGTAAGTATTGTTTGAATTTGTTTAACAAATTTGTTATTTAAACATAGAAATATATTGAGGCATCTAGATGGCTTGGCAGTTGAGCATCCAACTCTTGATTTCAGCTCAGATCATTATCTCAGGGTCATGGGATCAAACCCTATGTTGGGCTCTGCACTCAGTGTGGTATCTGCTTGTCCCTCTCCCTCTACTCCTCTCCACCACCTCTCTCTAAAATAAATAAATAAATAAATAAATAAATAAAATCTTTTTAAAAATTTAAATACAGAAATGTATAGAATAAAAAGGCATATTCTCTATTTTGTTTGATGCATCTCTTATGGAACCATTTAATATTTTACTTTAATAATAACCTATCATGATACTTACAACAAAATTCAAGAATGGTATAATAACAATTATCATATCATTTTATTTGCTGCCATGGAATTGACAACATATGACAAATGGCCTATTTGTTCAGAATATTAATGATACATTATTGCTGTCCTTAGTAGTATAGACTTTAGCTCTTACCACCTGAAACCTATTCTGGTTGAATTTCTGAAGAACGAGATGGGGAGGGGGAGAGAGAGACAGAGACAGAGACAGACACAAAAAGAAAAATTATGCTCCACTGAAGAGAATTATTTATGTTTGGTTAAGCAATCTATAGGATTTTGTGCTAGAAGAGTAAGTAAAAACCACATTATTAATATATTGCCAAAACTTTTACAGAATTAGCCTTCCCTGTGTAATATTAACCAATGAAGAAAATCTGTTTGTCTTTAAGAAATTACTTTCTCTAAGCTTGAGCTGAGATAAAATTTCTATATTTGTTTCTTCTTTTTTTGGTCACAATGTGGGAATGTGGGCAAATGCAATTTCTCTTAACTATCAAAAAGAAAAAAGTGGTTTCTAAAATGCAATAGGTGAACAGTGGTAATAAAATGTCAACAACTAGAAAAGTACATTGTCTCTTCATTTAAGCATCATTACAAAAGAAAGTTCGTTTATTTGTTTGAAGTCATAAGGAAACTGACAGCAACACAAGATATTTCTTCAACCCCCAAAAATGAAAATTAGATATTTAAAAACCACTAAATATCAAAAGTTATTGTTTCATTTAATGCATTACAATTTACTTTCCCAGACGTAATGATGGGCTTCCTACCCATTGAGTGAGCAGTATTTAACCGGAAATATTCAGAGCCTTGAGATTTCTCATTAATCATGATCATTTCTGTCCCCCAACCTTACCTCTAAAAATCACTATTTAGTGTTCAAAAACCATAACCAGGAGACTTAAAATTGGCCAACTGGGTTCTAACAGAGTCAAAATCTATTTTTTTCAATATTGTTTCTTCTGTTAATATTCATATATTTCAGGGTTTTGTTTAAATTATACACTACCTATTCCTAAGTTACACTGGACAAGTTACTTAACCTCTCTGGGCCTCAGTTTCTCATATGTTAAATAGAAATACTAATTGTAACTACAAAGGACAATGATAAAGATTAACATATCTAATGTGTTCAGAATGGTACATGCTGAATAAGTGCAAAGAACATCTTTACTGTTGTTTTTGTCATCATGGTTATTGTTGTTGTGGACATAAAGAGCTTAAGAGACCAAATGCCTTTGCTCATAAGTTTTCTCTCTTGACTTAATGATGTACCCAATGGAGAACATTAGTTGGATCTGAAAAATCTCAACTTGACAAGAGGAAAAGTTTATAGTTTACAGATTCCAGAACATTTTAAAATAAGATAATCTAAAAAACTAAACAAAACAAAAAAAATGAACAAACAAAAAGCAGAAACAGATTCATAAATACAGAGAACAAACTGATAGTTGTTAGAGGGGAGATGGGCAAAACGGATGAAGGAAGAGTGGGAAATATAGGCTTCCAGTTGTGGAATGAATGTCATGGAAGTAAAAGACACAGCATAGGGAATATAGTCAATAGTATCGTTAATAGCATTGTATGGGGACAGATGGCAGCTACACTTATGGTAAGCATAGCATAAAGTACAGAGCTGTCAAATCACTGTGCTGTACACCTGAAACTTATATAACATTTCATGCCAACTGTACTTCGGTTAAAAAAATAATGAAATAAAATAAAATAGATAGATAGATTGAATTACTTCAGTCAGCTGTACATGGTTTGGATGATACAGTTCTCCAAATTCAGCTTTGGGGGATGAGAAGATCTCTAGGTTTCTATCAATCTCTAAAACTCTCCATTTTAGACTTTTAAATTCAATTTTAGAGAGAATAAAAAAATGGAAAATTTTGCACAGCAGTATTTTTGTGTCTCATTTATAATTACTGAAATATATTTTATTAGATACACTGAAGACAAGGATGACAGGATGCTGCCCTGTCATCCTTTAGGCTTTCTTCCCATCTGGGTTTTTTTGGTCTTTTGACTTCACTTGCTTTCTAAAATACCTACTCTCTTCACCCCAAGTTATTCCAAGTAAACTACTTAATTTGACTTTATCTGCTTATCAGAGGTCAATGCAAAAACAACAACAACAACAAAACACTAATTTGATAGGCAATTGCTCTCCTCCTCATTAAATTCTGGGTTCTAAAAAGATAAAGAGATTGCACAGAAATGGCCCAGAATTGCCACTGATAAGCAAAAATAGCAATTCTGAGTATATCATATATTGCAGTCTTTTAAGATGCTTCCTGCTTAATTGTTGCATTTTTTTAAGGATAGTGTTTTATTGGCAGCACCCTTTCTGACATCCATCAAATCACAAAATAAACTGAAATACAGAATTCTTTCCAATCCATGAAATTATCACTAGAGCAATTCCTCCAATGGTCGGAAAGAGTGGATGTACATGCATTCAAAGCCTTTATAAATGACACTGGCAAAATATGTCACTTAAAAGATAAAAAATGAAAGAGTGAAAATACACCACTGGGTATTAGATCTGAGAGAAAAGAAAAAAAACTTTTAAAAACAATTTATATTAGGAGCATTTTGTTTTCCTTTGATAAATAAAATTTCTTACAAAAATTTTCTTAATAAAAAATTAGCCAAAGATTATATTTCTTGATAAATATAAATGGCAAGCAAATAAACATAGGAAAAGAAAAAGCAATTGATAAAGTATAAATTTATTTAGCTTCTTTAAATGTCAGTATTGTTATTTTTCTCTATACAGATCACCCTACATCAAAATATCCCAAAAATACAACTTAGTATATAGCAAAAGTTTTTAAATTGTCCATAAATTATTTTAAAATTTGGGATTAAAGAAAAGATGATATGAACTATTCAACGACAGATATTAGGAAATTTTACTATTCAGAAAAAATAGTTCTACTCATATCATAAAACACATCAGAATAAATTCCATATCCATTAAAGAGATAACTGTAAATATTAAAACCATGAAAAGGCAGTATCTGGATAGCACAGAACTTTCACATCACAAAATCATTCTACCAAAACAAAATAAATAAATAAATAAACTTTTGTATGGTTCATTAAAAGCCAACATTAAAATTCTGCAGAGCAAGGAGGAAAAGATGGCAGCAGAGGAGAACTCTAAGCTCACCTCATCCCACAAATACAACAGATAATTATCAAATCATCCTAAATATCAACCATATCATCCTAGATCAACCATTCTAGATCAAAGCCGAAGAAATTGATCTGAAGGCTGGTAGAACAAACTCAGCAAGTAAAGGTACAAACGAGGCCATACTGAAGAAGGTAAGAAGTGAGGAGATGCTGCTTGGGAGAGAAAAGGATCATGGCTACTGTGGTGGGGAGAGAGCAACAGTCACAGAGAACTGTGAGAGACAAACACACAGGGGAATGCTCAGGGGAAAATGAATCCACATAACAACTGGCTTGGAAAGCAAGAAGGCCTAAATTTCATGAGTTTTTGCAACCAGCAAGGCTTAAACCTTGGAGTTTTATAGGCCAACATGCCTGGTTCTGGGAAAGCTTATAGAACACTGGGGCTTCTCTTAGAGAAAAGGGCAGGGCAAAGAGCCCCCAAATGGACAGCATGGAAACAGCAATCTGACGAGCACCTGGGGCACAAAGTATGGAGATTAGTTGCTCATCTCAGGGTGTGTCCCAGGGCATTCACACAGAGACACCTGTGGGAACAAAGGAACTGGCAGGTGCCACTTCCCTCCCCTGCCCCTCAGAATAAGCACAGAGCCACCTGTGGGAAGCAACACAGAAGGATACTGGCTGCTTAACTTGCTTACACCAAGGCCTGGCCACCTACATTCCAGAAGAATCACCCTTCCCAGTCACACCTGCCCTAGTCCCAGCACAACAGGTCTTCTCCCACCGAAGACCAGTCAAAACCCCTTGTCAATACCATATCTCCTGACCTGGCAGTTTTGCTAGGCTTTGGTTCCAGTAGCAGCAGTGACAGGTCTCATTTCATAAGCAAACCAGAGCACACCTAGTTAAAAGGCACCACATTCAGGCCAGGGACCAAACACTGCCCATACCAGGCAAAGAGAGCCCTGGACACAACTGGCCTGAAGGATAAAGTGGCCAGGACACAACAACAGAGCATATGTAGCACACATTGGAGACGCCCCAGAAGTGCCAAGCTCTCAGGAATAGAAGACATTACACTGTAGGGCACTAAAGGACCTCTTCTTCATAAAGCCATTGCCCTCAAGAGCTAGAGACATAGTGGACTTTCTTAACACATGGAAATAGCTACAGAGACTTAGACAAAATGAGAAGATGGAGGAATTTGTCCCAAGTGAAAGAAGAGAATAAGACTATGACCAGGGTTCTAAGAAGAACAGCTATAAATAATATGCCTCATGGAGAATTTAAAGCAACGATCATAAGGATACTCACTGGACTTGGGAAAACAGTGGAGAACATCAACAAGACCATTAACACAGAGGTAAGGAATAACATAGCAGAGACAAAGGGCTCAATAAAAACTAAAGGAGAAACACATTTGATGGAATGAACATCAGGCTGGAAGAAGCAAAGGAACAAATTAATGACCAAGAATACAGAAAAATTAAAAGTAATCAAGCTGAACAAAAGAGAGAGAAAAAAGAATTATACAAGAGAACATATGAGAATGACTTAGGGAACTCAGTGACTCCATCAAATGTAATAACATTGGTATTAAAGGAGTCCAAGAAGAGAAAGAGGAGAGGGCAGAGAATGTATTTAAAGAAATAATAGCTGAAATTTTCCCTTAATCTGAGGAAGGAAATAGACATCCAGATCCAGGAGGCACAGAGAACACCCAACAAAATCAACAAAAGCAGATCCACACCAAAACATATTATAATTAAAATGGCAAAATAGAGTGAAAAAGAAAAAAAGGAGAGATAAAGAGTTTCCCAAACAAAAACAAAAGGAGTTTGTGACCACTAAACCAGCCCAGCAAGAAATACTAAAGAGGATTCTTTGAATGGAAAGGAAAAACCAAAAATAACAGTATGAAGGCAGGAAACACAAAAGTAGTAAAAATGAGAATTTCTTAGAAAAATAGTCAAAGAACTCACAAAATAAAGGAATATAAAGTATGACACCATATACCTAAAATGTGGGGGAGGCGAGGAGTAAAGAATGGATTCAAACTTAAATGACCATCAATTTAATATAGACTGCTTTATGCAGATGTTACAAACAAACCTAATGGTAACCACAGATCAAAAAACCACCAATAAATATGCAAAGAATAAAGAGAAAAAAATCCAAATATATCACTAAAGAAAACCAGCAAGCCATGAAAGAAAGAAAGGATCAAAGAAAATCTTCAGAAACAACCACAAAACAAGCAATAAAATGGCAATAAACATATAAATTGATCAATAATTACTTGAATGTAAATGGAATAAACACTCTAATCAAAAGACATAAGGTGACAGAATGGATGAAAATAAGACCCATCTATATGCTGCCTATAAGAAACTCATTGTAGACCAAAAGATACCTACAAATTGAAAGTAAGAAATGGAGAAACATCTATAATGCAAATGGTGCCAAAAGAAAGCAAGAGTAGCAATACTTATACTAGACAAAATAGACTTTAAAACGAAGACTGTAACAAGAGCCAAAGAAGAACACTGTGTAATATTAAAGGGGACAATCCAGCAAGAAGATATAACAATTGTAAATATGTATGCACACAACATGGGAGCACCCAAATACATAAAACAGTTAATAACAAACATAAATGAACTAATTGATAATAAGACAATAATAGTAGGGGACTTTAATCTCCAACTTACATCAATGAACAGATCATCTAAACAGAAAATCAGTAAGGAAACAATGGCTTTGAATGACACACTGGATCAGATGGATTGAACAGACATATTCAGAACATTCCATCCTAAAGCCCCAAAACACACATTCTTTTTCCAGTGCACATGATACATTCTCCAGAGTAGATCACTTGTTAGGCCACAAAACAAGCCTCAACAAATTTAAGAAGATTGAAGTTATACCATGTACCTTTTCTGAGCTCAACACTATGAAACTAGAAGTCAACCACAAGAATAAATGTGGAAAGACCACAAATACGTGGAGGTTAAATAACATGCTACTAAACAATGAATGCATCAACCATGAAAACAAAGAGGAGATTAAAAAAAATACATAGAGACAAATGAAAATGAAAATACTACAGTTCAAAACTTTTGAGACATAGCAAAAGTAGTTCTAAGAAGGAAGTTTGTAGTAATACAGACCTACCTCGAGAAGCAAGAAAAACCTCAAATAAACAACCTAAACTTATACCAAAAGAAGCTAGAAAATGAACAACAAACAAAATCTAAAACCAGTAGAAAAAAATAATAAAGATTATAGCAGAAATAAATGATACAGAAGCTAAAAAACAATAGATCAATAAAACCAGGAACTGTTTCTTTGAAAAAAAATCAATATAATTGATAAACCTCTAGCCAGACTTATCAAGAAAAAAAGAGAAAGGACCCAAATAAATAAAATCACACATAAGATAGGAGAAATAACAACCAACACCACAGAAATGCAAACATTTATAAGAGAACATTATGAAAAATTATATGCTAACAAATTGGACAACCTAGAAGAAATGGATAAATTCCTATAAACACATAACCTACCAAAACTGAAATAGGAAGAAATAGAAAATTTGAATAGATCAATTAAGAGCAAAGAAATTGAATCAAATAAATCCCAACAAACAAAAGTCCAGGACAAGATGGCTTCATAGGTGAATTCTACCAAACACTTAAAGAAGAGTTAATTCCTATTCTTCTCAAACTCTTCCAAAATATAGAAAAGGAAGAAAAACTTCCAAATCCATTCTATGAGGCCAGAATTGTACTGATACCAAAACCAGATAAAGACATCATGAAGGAGGATGAGGGGGAGGAGGAGGAGAAGAAGGAGGAGGAGAAAGAAGAAGGAGGAGAAAGGAGGAGAAGAAGAAGGAGAAGAAGGAGACAGAGGAAGAAGAGGAAGAAGAAGAAGACGGGGAGGGAGAGGATGAGGGGGAGGAGAAGGAGGGACTAGAACTATAGGCCAGTGTCTCTAATGAACATACATGCAAAGATCCTCAACAAAGCACTAGCAAACAAAATCCAACAATGCATTAAAAATATCATTCACCATGATCAAGTGGGATTTATTCCTGGGTTGCAAGGGTGGTTCAATATTCACAAATCAATCAAAGTGATATATCACATCAATAAGAGAAAAGGATAAGAATCATATGATCATTTCAACAGACACAGGAAAAGTATTTGACAAAGTACAACATCCATTCATGATAAAAACCCTTAACAAAGTAGATTTAGAGGGAATATATATCAACATAATAAAGGCCATGTACGAAAACCCACAGCTAACATCATCCTCAATGGAGAAAAGCTGAGACCCTTTCCAATAAGGTCGGGAACAAGATAAGGGTGTCCACTCTCACCACTTTTCTTCAACATAGTACTGGAAGTCCAAGTCACAGCAATCAGACAATGAAAAGCATAAAAAGTATCCAAATCAGTAAGGAAGAAATAAAACTTTCACTATTTGCAGATGACATGATACTATATACAGAAAACCCTAAAGACTCTGCCAAAAAACTGCCAGAACTGATAAACGAATTCTGTAAGGTCACAGGATACAAAATCAATGTGCAAAATCGGTGGGAATTCTACACACTGATAATAAAGTTGCAGAATTAAAAATTATGAAAACAATCCTGTGAGGATCTCCCAATCAGATTGGTGACACCAAATGCAGGGCACCCCTACATTTGGAAGGGAAGGAAGTATGGAATTTTCATTTTCTGGTACCCTGCATCTGGGTGTAAGTAACCCATTGGTCAACCAAGGTTTATGGATATTTCGAGGTGGATTGACTAAATGGGCTTAATTGTATTGAGCCAGGGGCTTCTATGGGGGTCTCCTACCTGACTCAGGTTTCCACTGTTTGAGTTGATTGCCTAAAAGTAGCCTCTACAAATCCCATTTATAATTGCATCCAAAAATAATAAAATACCTAGGAATAAACCTAACCAAAGAGGTGAAAGATCTTACTCTGAAAACTATAAAACACTGATGAAAGAAATTGAAGATAACACAAAGAAATGGAAAGATATTCCATGCTCATGGATTAGGAGAACAAATACTGTTAAAATGTCTATATTGACTAAAGCAATCTACACATTTATAATGCGATCCCTGTCAAAGTACTAACAGCAGTTTTCATAGAGCTAGAACAATCTTAAATGACCCCAAAGACCCAAGGCAATCTTGAAAAAGAAAAGCAAAGCTGGGGGGCATCACAATTCTGGACTTCAAGTTATATTAAAAGCTGTAGTCATCAAAACAGTATAGTATTGGCACAAAAACAGACCCAAAGATCAACGGGATAGCATAGAAAATCCAGAAATAAATCCATAGTTATATGGTCAATTGATCCTTGACAAAGCAGGAAAGAATATCCAGTGGAAAAAAGCAAGTTTCTTCAATAAATGGTGTTGGAAAAACTGGACAAACTGGACAACAATATATAAAAGAATGAAACTGGACCACTTTCTTACACCACACACAAAAATAAATTCAAAATGAGTAAAAGACCTAAATGTGAGACCTGAAATCATAAATCCTAGAAGAGAACATGGGCAGTAACTTCTTTGACAGTGGCTGTAGCAACCTCTTTCTAGATTTTTTTCCTAAGGCAAGGGAAACATAAGCAAAAATAAACTATTGGGACTTCATCAAAATAAAAGGCTTCTGCACAGCAAAGGAAACAGTCAACAAAACCAAATGACAACCTACTGAATAGGAGAAGATATTTGCAAATGGCATATCCAATAAAGAGTTAGTACCTAAAATATATAAAGAACTTATAAAATTCAACACCAAAAAAAAACCCCTAAGTAATCCAATTTTAAAAAATGGGCAGAAGACATGAACATATGTTCCTCCAGAGAAGACATACAGATGGCCAGCAAACATGAAAAGATGCTCATCGTCACTTATCATCAGGGAAATCCAAATCAAAACTACAATGAGATATTGCCTCACACCTGTCAGAATGGCTAAAATCAAAAACACAAGTAACAACAGGTGTTGGCAAGTGTGCAGAAAAAAAGAACTTTCGTGTACTATTGGTGGGAATGTAAGCTGATGCAGCCACACTGGAAAACAGTATGGAGGTTCCTCAAAAAGTTAAAAATAAAACTAACCTACCATCTAGCAATCACACTACTGTGTAGTTACCCAAAGAATACAAAAACACTAATTCAAAGGGATACATGCATAGCAACATTATTTACAATAGCCAAGATATGGAAGAAGCAGTCCAAGTGTTCATCGATCGATGAATGGCTAAAGAAGATGTAATATATAGCAGAATATTATTCAGCTATAAAAAAGAATGAAATCTTGCAATGTCATGGATTCCAAAAACATATTAAGCAAAAGTAACAACTAATAATTTCTTAAAATTTAAAACAATTTTATATACACATCTATGCAAAATGTAAATTTACATACTTATATATGTACATACACATTTTAAATAAATTTACTAAAAATGTAAATTATTATAAGGACTTACTATTTTCTTTTTTTTAAAAAGATATTATTTATTTATTTGAGAGAGAGCAAGAGCAAAAGAGCGCACACAAGCAGGTAGAGGGGCAAAAGGAGAGGGAGAAGCAGACTCCCAGTGGAGCGGGAAGCTGTATGTGGGGCTCGAGCCCAGGACTCTGGGATCTTAACCTGAGCCAAAGGCAGATGCTTAACTGACTGAGCTACCCAGGCACTCCAAGGTTTTACTATTTTCACCCAGAAATGTTAGCAATAATTTTTTTTAAATAACAAAGTTGGTGGGGGAGTAGTATGACTTTCACTCTGATATACTCTGTGGCTATAGTGTAAGTTTCCATAGGCTGTCTGGAAAATAATCAGTTGTGCTAAATCTTGAAATTTTCTGAGCCTTGATCCATAAAGTTCTCTCTTAGAAATTTATCCTAAAATACAAAGAGAAATACAGCTACCAAATTTAAGTTTAATAATTACTAAAAATAAAAATAAAGAACCCATATATTATCAGGGAAATGTCTAAATAAAACAAAGAACACCCACAGTATGAAATATTATAAACTTTTTTTTAAAAAAAGATTTTATCTATTTATTTGAGAAAAAGAGCATAAACAGGGGGAGGGGCAGAGGGATAAGCAGATTCCCTGCTGAGCATGGCGTCCCATATGGTGCTCCGAAACGGGGCTGGATCCCGGACCCTGAGATCATGACCTAAACTGAGGTCAGATGCTTAACCATCTGAGCCTCCTAGGCGCCCCTGAAATATTATGACCTTTAAATGATAGTGTCACAAAAATTTTAATGAAGTGGGGAAATTGCTCATTGTGTTGTGTTGTGAAATAAGAAAGCAAGATAAGTATCTATTATATAAACTATATATTATGTATATATATAGTGTTATTATTACTCAAACAGAATTTTCTTTTTTCCTTTTCTTTCAAAAAGATTTTATTTTTAAGCAATCTCTACGCCCAGCATGGGGCTCAAACTCACAATCCCAAGGTTGAGTCCCGTGCTCAACAGACTAAGCCAGCCAGGCATCTCTCAAATAGATTTTTCTGCACTGTATCTCTGCACCAAACTCTAAGTCACTTGAGGGTAGCATGCATACAGACACACACACACATACACATTATTCAGTCTTTTTCAAAACATACAGCACGTTGTCCCTGATTAATACATGTTTTTTAATCACTGAATAGACCAAACCAATAAGTACATATACATACTTAAAGGATAAAATGAAATTTATCAAAGGGTTAACAATGGTGTGACATGGACTTCTTCAAGTTTTTTACAATAAACAGTCATTTTATAAAATATTAAAGAAACAACTCAATTACTGAAAAACTGAAAAGGTATTTTTCCTAGCCAAGTATAAAAATTGGAGAAATTTGGAGGAAGCTTTGCTTCTCTTAAATGTATGGAAACCTGACATCACTGATGCAGTTCAAATTGACTGTTTTTTAAGTGTCTGGGCAGTGAGTGAAAGGAAGGCTACGTGCTCTCATTGTGTTCTGGGAGCAGCAACAGACAGAAGACACGTAGTTTCGGTCACAGTTCTCTACATTAGGGCCAAAAGACACCTATTGAATAAAAACAGATCCACAATGGGAAGCAGACGAACAAACATGAGGTAGAATAATCCTCAGATTGAATCCAAGGCTCCCTGACTAACATGACTGCTGCTCATTCACAAAGAGGAACTTCAATTTTACTTGGGATAATTTACTGTGTTAGAAAAGAATTAAGTCAGGAGGCAAGTCTTCATGCCACTCTGCTACAATAGGACTCCGTTTGTAGCCTTGGATCCCTCTTCCCCCTCAAACCCACAAAACGACTTACACAGAGCTGAAATCTCCTGAAATCTCCTCTAGCTACCTTATGGATTTGTTATAACACATGAGTTCTTTAATAACTTCGTTAGGCTGAAACATTCGCATCCAAAATACAACTTCGCAAAGTGCATTGTGATGTAAAGCCTTCCATTGAGGTGAAATGATGTCTTCATAAGCCAATGCATATTTCATTGGTGGTACTGGGTATTGTTTTTGTACCAGTATTAATTTAATGAGTACCTCTGTTTGTTACAGGTTGGCTAATACATTTTTTATTTCCTATACTTTGGGTCAGGCCCTTAAGTAATTGGCCTCTAGACAATTTCACAAGCAATGCACAGTTTTTTAATGGAGGTCTAAATAAAGTGTGGTATTAAACAGTCTGCTTATGAAAAAAAAACTTCTAATCTGATAACTGCATCAGATGATGTACCCTGGAGGGTTGCCATCTGGTTCATGTATTTTTAATAATCTCAAGATTAGGTTGCAATAGTTCAGATCTACAGTGTTCTTGGTTTTATTTCGTTGTGAGTTAAAATAAGTCACTGTAAAACCTGAAGCAGCAACTCCATGTGATTGAAAGAGATGTGGGGTGAAAACCCTCAGTTAATTTGGAATGTCCTTAAAAACAACATTTATACCTCAAATAGGAGCCTAATTGCAAATCAACACAATGTGAAAAAATTTTTGCTTTAATAATTTGACTGTCAAATTTTACAATGTTGGGGCAGCTTTGATTGAAAATACTAGTTTAAAAATACAAAACTTATTTAAATATTTAGTTTTTAAAAACAAGGAAAAGCTGGGTCACCTGGCTGGCTGAGTTGGAAGAGTGTGCAACTCTTAATCTCACGGTCATGAATTTGAGCCCCATGTTGGAAGGTAGAGATTACTTAAATAAATAAAACTTTAAAAAAATAACATGCAGGGATGCCTGGGTGACTCATTCGGTTAAGCATCTGCCTTTGGCTCAGGTCATGATCCCAGGGTCCTTGGATCGAGCCCCACATTGGGCTCCCTGCTCAGCTGGGAACCTTCTTCCCCGCTCCCTCTGTCCCTCCTGCTCGTGCTCTCTCTCTCTCTCTCTCTCAAATAAATAAATAAAATCTTTTTAAAAACTAACATGCAATAATGAAAAGTTGACAGGCCCAAAATAATACTACTGCTCCTCCTAAAAAACTATATGAGAGAATATCAAACCTTCTTAGTGAGTATGTCAGGTACACAGGATACTACTTTATCTCTTTTAGATCACTGGACCAGTATTTCACTAAAGGACAAAAAAAGGTCATCCCAGCTGATTTAGAGAATTAATGCCTGCTGACAAAATGATTCATTCACTCCCAGAGAGAAAACCATAACTGGGAAAATACACAGAGCATCTTTTTGTGATCTTTTCATTTATTTTCTGAGTAGAAATAGCAATTTTTTGTTTACATTTTAAATTTCCTCCTTTCCCCAGAATGTTTTTCCTTAACTCATTATAATTGGTAGTAATAAACCACATTCTGTGTCATTGAAGTTTTAAATTGGGAATCTGACAGAATATGTTTAGTGAAATTATTAGGCACATCATAATTTGATATATTACAAATTTAAAAATCAAAAATTGTATTTAAAAATCCTAAATATTACTTTTCAGTGTATTTTAGTATTCTTACTGAAGAAATTCATTTTCATTTCTACACTAAAGAGCACAGAATGAAGTTAAAGGAGAAATGTGAAAACATTTCTACATCCACCCCTCAGAGAAAATCATGTAACAGCAATTGATGTTGATGTATTGTCTTCCAGTTATATATATCATATATATATAATTAAAATCATGATATGCTTTTGATGGACCCTACTACATAACTATTTTGTTCTATTAACTACTCTTTAATACCATTTCAAATGACCATACCATATGGCATCCCACTGACACAATTTCTTTAACTCTCTGTTGCTCCCTATTTATGTTGCTTTCAGTATTTCACTCTTACTAATAACATACTTTTACAGAAATATTCATTCAACTTTCTGAATGGGCTCAATATAAATCCTAAATGTGGAAAACAATGGGCCCAAGAGACCCTACTTACATATTCCTAAATTATTTTCCATATGGATTCTAATAAATTACACTGACTGACAATATAAAATCTCACCCTTATCTCATCAGCATTAAGCATACTATTACTTCTTAAAATACCTGTTACTTTGGTGCTTGAAAAATTATTTTATGGATTGGTATTACTATTGAGCTTCAACACATTCCCACATGTCTGCCCATGTATATTTATTCTTCTATAAATGTTTTTGTTCACTGTTCAAAGTTTTCTTAGTCTTTAGAAAATTTGCTTTCTCCTTTTTGTCTTTTCTTTACCTATGGGTATTCAACCTTTTCTGTACTGCTTAAAGGTGGGAAAAAATAAAAACAATATCAGTTATATTGCAATGAACATGAAAGAAGGGCATGGAGAGGCTTCATATCATCCTTCAGTTTAAAGCCTAGGCACTTCTGTGTAGTTCAAAGCTTATGTTCTGTTTAAAAGAGAGAACAACAAAAGGAAGCCAGACGGAACTCACAAGTAAAATTATATATTTAAAATATTTTTTTATAATATTAATTTATTTTACAGATAAATAAATTCAGGCATGTAAAAGCTGGTTGATGATATGACCAAGACTAAAGACTAAAACCCAGGCCACTGGACCTCAGATTAATATTAACTCACATTTGGAAAAACAGAATCTTCTAGATCCCTTTGGCACTGTGCCTCAGGCCTGTCCCAGTCAAGAGCCAGAGAATATTGTTGATTTGGGTATGGGGGGAGGGGCGGGGAAGGGTGTTGAATCCATGGAGTGGAGAACACTGCCAAACTGCTTTTTGTCCCTCTTTTTCTTGCATAGAAGACTTCATTGAAGTGCAAAGTATAAATAATATACTGAGAGATTCTGGTTGATTTTGTCCTAGGGTTTAGGATTTGGCCAACTCACTGCACCAGAAGACAACACGACAAAAACTGATTTGAATGGGACACTGCCTAAAATGGTAATAATACAAAGCTGATTTAAAAGATTTTGGCAAAACCCCAATGAACTTTTGATTCTGATGAGCCGATATTTGAAGAGGAGTACTTAATAGCAAGGAGATAAATTATAATTGAATCAAGGGCACAATCAGCAAATGCTTGCACTGGGAACCTACCTGGCTCTTGAATATTCCTATTTTGATAAATCCAACTGTGGTTTCCAAATCTACTGGTATGCTTATGAGATTGTGTTTCTTCTTGTACAAAGATAGCTAATAGGTTATATTATATGTTTCAATTCAAACCATCTGAATTACTGTACATAGAAGAATTCTGAGTCAGCAATAGGAAACATCAGAGTTACAATGATCATTAGGCCATGTCTGCCATCTGTCCAGGAGAGGACAGCAACAGCCACACATTGGTCACATCTCTGAGCTGTCACCCATAATCAGGAAATGGTGTTGATGGACATAAAAAGAGTAGAGACCAACCAGTTTCCCTGCATTGTGGGTATAGCAGGCTTAGTGAACTAAAGACCACATCCTGATCCTGTTCGGTGACACCTTATAGAAAAATAAAAGCCATCTTAAAGCTTCCTCCCTAGGAATATAGGACTTATTTTTAAATCTCCTTTAAAAGAAGTACAATTTCTAATTTAACTTTTTAGCTATTTCCTTTACAGATTTATGTCAAAACTGTCCTCCAACATTCTGTACATATGATGCCAAAAAGGCTTTTCTTGGTCCTCTACAGTTCACAGTGAATTCAACTGGCATGAACAATCACCATAGTTATAATTACAGCAGTTAATCCATTCCACTTACCAGAAGCACTAATAGTTAACAGTTATAAACTGTTTATAACTGTTAACTATTACTATCTGTTAAATGAAACAAAAATAAAACCCCCAAATAAGAGTTACATCTCTCAAGAAAAATAACTTACAAATGAAATATAAATATAACTCTGAAATAACTTTCACATTTATCAGGCAAAAATAATTTGTACTTTTTAAAATATGCAATTTACTAAAAGCTCCCATAATCACAGCAATTCTCACATGAGCATAGAGCACATGCTCATAACTTTGTAGTCTGGCAGTTCATTGAACCAATCTTTTTTTTTTGTTGCTGCAATTTACATCTTGATTTTAACACTCATATATTCTAAAAGGACATGAGTGAATAAATTGAGTTTTATTCTTTATGGTATCTTCATATTCAACTCATGTATCCCTTTTGAAGTAAAATCCATCCATATATTACTATTTCCAGCACACATACTAAAATTTTCAAGGCACATGTCAGACCCCTGGAAGAAAATAATTCATTATGATGCCTGTAAAAAATGCCTCCTGAGTCCATTCACCCAAATCGCTTCTGAGTTTCAAATGCACATTTCCAACCTTCTTTGTAGACACTTGCATCAATGCCTACAGACCCCCTTTTTATTGAAGTATCACTAACCACATTTAGCCAGAAAACTTCTGTTTTTCATTCTTCCTTTTTCCATTTACCTCACATAGTAAGTCATCAATTCCATAATATTATTACATCCCTTATTCCTGTAAAGAATCACAACACTAAGCACCAAATCAAGAGACTGAATCCAATCATCAGCCCCAGTCTACACCCTCTTGAGTATAAAATGCACATGACAGATATTCATATATAAAACCCTAGCAGGCTGCCCTCAGCAGCTCAGTTTAAGGACTCTGAATCCAAGTGATCTCATGAAACAGTTCTCATCATCCACTGCCATACCTGTGACCCTACTAAACTCAGAGGTCAGTGGAAGGAGCAGATGGCAGAGAGTTCAGGGTTCCTTCCTTCCTTCTTTTAGAAATTTCAAATGGCAAGACCTTTCCCCAACATCAGTAGTGCCTCTCAGAAAACTCCTTAAAACTTATGAGTACATACCTTTCTCTCACCACCAACCTCCACCCTAAACAAAGGTATTGGAAAGACATCCTCAACAGAAGGTCTCAAGAGGGACTCTCCCCCCCCCATTTTTAATCCTAAGTGAAAACTATTTGTCACACCTTGCATCCAGAGCTTGTGAAATGCATCGGCATTCTCTAATACAAGGAACCAGTGCTCCTTGGAATGGAAAGGAAATAACTCAGGGACTGGGACAGTAAATATACAAGATGAGCCTGAAGCCATCTTACAGTGCCAGAGAGTAAGAAATTAGTGTCCTCCCCCCAAATAATAATAATCACAGTGATGGAGATATGTCAGAGGGACACACAGGGATGGGCATCAGACGTGCAGAACCAGGAGATGACAGGACACACAGATCCATGAGACCACATCTGACGTGCAGATCTAAGAAACGAGGTGGGCCCATAACCTCCAGTGAGCTAACCCAATGACTGCTTGTCTGGAATAAGATGAGTACATGCACCAGCTGCAGGAACCATCCTATAAGCTGTCAGGACACCACCACTGTTACGTCGGTTTTAACTTCAAAAAGCACAGAGAGGAATCAGAGACTTTCATCCCAAATTGTCTCAAGCTTTTGACTTGGAGTGACAACTCAGAGTGATAGCAGAGGCAAATTGGCTTCCTGGTTTGTTCTACTAAAGAAGTCACCTTTTTAGGACTAACTTGTGGAGAAAAGTCCCAATAACAACCAATGTAGGAAATGTAGGTGGAATACATATGGAGGTGACATATAAACCCCTATTCCTCAAACCTTAATTCAGCCTCTTTCAGCCCTCTATACCATACACGCTTTTGACCTCAGCAGTAAACTATTTCTACATCATACAAGATTCACTAAGAAACCCAAAGCAAATATATGCCCATATGTGCATGCTCTGTCTTGAATAAACAGATCTAATAGTAACAAGAATAATTGTATTATGTTTCTAAAAATTTCATGAGGAAATGAGTCTCTGGTTCTTAAGGAGATGTGTTTGCATCTTACAAAGATGTTGTAATTCTTGCATCATCTTTTTCACAAGATTATAATTTTTTTTTAGATTTACAAAGGTAGGGCCCACTTCAGACTGTAGAGAGCAAGTAACTCCTGAATGTTTGATGTCATTGAACCATGGAAGAAACAGAACCTCAGATCAATCAATCAACCAAGAAATCATCACCTTTATCCTCTCTTGTTCATCTGGAAGTTGAGGAATGCAAAGGTCGCAAGGGGAACTCTCATGGCATGGAGCTAGTGAGGTGGAGAACATCTCCAGAGCTTATTTTGCCCATGGAAATGGACCAGGTCTAACAATCTAGAGCAGGGGTCAACAACACAGCCTACAGGCAAAATTTGGCTCTGCTTGATTTCCTAATGCTTTGTTGAAACATAATCCATTTATTGATAAATTGTCTATAGTTACTTTCACGGCAACTTCAGAATTGAGCAGTTGTAAAAGAGACCGTAGGGCCCACAAGCCTAATGTATTCCCTACTTAGTCCTTTACAGAAAAAGCTTGCCAATCTCTAATGTAGAGAAGACACAATATGTTTTTATCTAGAAGATTCACAGTGTCATTCTAGGACTGTTTTCCTTTTTATTCCTGATTTTTTCATAATCAATATTAAGAAATATTTTATCATGTCTCAGTTAAGCTATAGTAAAGTAAGAGAGAGCAAGGTCCTTTCTCTAAATTGGGACCAGAAAGTTGAAGGACAAACTGTGCCCCTGGAGGCTATAATGGGGATAGCAAATAATCCCAAGGGGATGGTGACAGCCTCAGAGTGCAGCCTGTATCATGAGAGTCTCCACTAGTGCCAAACTCCAAAGGCAGTATTTTTCTTATTTTCTTCCAAACAACAAAGATGTATTTATTTATTTGTTCTTTCACTTTTTTCATCAGCTATGTTGGGGTAAGATAACACATAATAAAATTCACTAATTTTATGTGTACAGCCTTAAATATGCACGGTGTCACCACCACCACAATCACAGTATCCAACATTGCCATCACCCCAAAAGTTCATTCATATTCTTTGTAGTCAGTCCCTTCCTTCACTTCCTGGCCCCTGTGACCAGCAATCTGCTTTCTATCACTATAGTTTTACCTTTTCTAATTTTTTATATAAATGGAATCATAAAATATAGCTTTTTAAAATGAAAATTGCATACGTTTAAGTCGTACAGCATGATGAGCACATACACATACACACAGAGTGAAATAATTACTACAGGGTGCTAAGTGAAATAAGCCAGACACAGAAAAAATAAAAAAACACCTACTTGATTACACTTGTATGTGGAATCTAAAAAAGTTGACTACATAGAAGCAGAGATTAGAACCATGGTTATCGGAGAGAGAAGAGGTGGGGGAATTGAGGAGATGTTGGTGAAAGCTGCAGCTATGCAGGATGAGTAAGTACAGAGATTCAACATACAGCACGAGGTACTCATTAAATACTGAAAATCTGCTACTACAATAGATTTCAGATATTCTCATAACACCAAAAAAATGGTAACTAAAGTCAGGAGATGGTATATTAATTAGCTTGACTATTGAAATCATTTCACTATGTAAAAGGCAGTGTTTCTTTAGTCTTCCTGTGTATTTACAGTATATTTCTAACCTACTTATGAAAAAAAATAAAGAAGTTTCCAATAGTAAACCACATAAAATAGAATTGTTTTAAAGGAAGACTGTAGAGGAGTTCCAAAAATCACAGTATAGCCTTTCACTAAGAATCATACTCCCAGCTGACCACAAACTCAGAGCGAGCTCTATCTTCAAAACACTGCTGTTAAAACGGTATTAACATAATCAGGACACAGGCTACCGGATGATAACAGTATTTACAATCCTAGATTCTGTTATAAAACATGAATGGCCTTCCTGTGTGTTCAACAGAGCTAGCTCTCATTCTTATTTTTTATTCACTCATTCATTCACTCAACAAACATTCACTGATCATTCCCGTTTGGGCACCTGCATTCCAGGAAGCACACCCACAGCACAAGGCAAGCTCTTTCTGGAATTCTCCTGAGGCATGCAGTGGGCTCCTATGCCCAGGCAGAAGTTTTCCAAATGTACATAAGATAAAACTATTCATGAAGTGCTGACTTCGTCAATATTGAAGAGCTCAAAGAACATATCCCATGTTCTCTGCCTTTTAAAAATGAGCTTAGAGAGGGGAGCAAACATAAGCAACCAAAAAAGAAAAGAAAGAAAGAAAGGAAAAGGAAAAGGAAAAGAAAGGAAAGGAAAGGAAAGGAAGAAAGAAAGAAAGAAAGAAAGAAACAAAGAAAGAAAGAAAGAAAGAAAGAAAGAAAGAGAGAAAGAAAGAAAGAAAGAGAAAGAAAGAAAAAGAAAATAGTAGATATTTGATATAGAAAACTGCTTCCATTTTTGAGGGGAATGTTAGAAGAAAGACACCTCAGTGAGGAAAGCAGAGGAAGTAGGCATTGGCTAAAGGGACAAAAAAGTATTAGACAAGTTAATGAGAAAATAGTAATGAATCTACTCACTGTGTCTGGGGAGGCATTATACAGACAGTCTGAACTTTTGCAGTGTCTCCTAGAAAAGAGGAAGAAATTAAGTCAGTAAACAAAGACTCTGCCAGCCAAGTATCACCATTCCTTCAACAAGTATAGATAAAAGTATTATTACTGCTGCACCAAACTGAACTGGTCCCCAACTGATCATTTTCTCCAGAGCCTTGCTTATTCATCCTGGGAGTAGCTTCAGCTCAGGTGCCCTAACCTAAAGCGTGGGTAGCCTGCACGCTTCAGGGTGGCAGAGACACTCTGGGGCAAACGAGATGATGTTATTTCTCAAAACATTCAGTTAACATTTAATAATTTTAAAGTGGAATACTTGTATTTCATTTTTTCAAATCCTGATGAAATTTAACATGAAAGCTCCTTACTATGGAAGCAGAACCCATTCNACTTCAGGGTGGCAGAGACACTCTGGGGCAAATGAGATGATGTTATTTCTCAAAACATTCAGTTAACATTTAATAATTTTAAAGTGGAATACTTATATTTCATTTTTTTCAAATCCTGATGAAATTTAACATGAAAGCTCCTTACTATGGAAGCAGAACCCATTCAGATGTGCTACAGTAAGGCCTCAACCGCATTCAGCTTTGCAGGGAAAGAGAAACAGGAAGAGTTAGTGAGAGTAAGAGCTGGTGTGTTAGCCTGAGTCTCTAAGGCGATCAAGAGAGAAAACAGAAAATTGTGTGACCAGAGTGAATGTTCTTATAAGGAAAGAAAGAAGAAAGAATGCCACTGAAATCATAAAAGCTGATTATTTGTTTAGATAAAAGGAAAGAACTTCAAGTAGATTTCATTTTTTTTCTTATTTTTATAACCCACACTTAGCTTTCTATTCAAAGCTTCCTAGTCTATACTTGTTCTATAGAATCAAATATACTTAAAGTTAAGTGGTTAGCTTTAATATAAAATTAGTCACTATGTAATTACTCAAAAGCCATGTTCATAACCATAAAGGAAACTACAAAACTCTCTAAAACTCCTTCCATGCTGAGAAAACATTTATTTCTTCCAGGGTATCATTTTTTCAAACTGTTTTCAGGCTTGCTAGATTTTCATGGAGATTTTCATAAACAAAGCAAGGTTTCAAATGGTTTTGTGAAATTCTATAATTTGCTAGAGGATATATTTCTGATTTGTTCCTTTTTATTTTTCTGCTTCCAAATTACATTTCATTCATACTTGTTGCTCTGCAGTTCCCCCCAAAGCAAGTGGTGAGTGAACCATTTGTTTAGTAAATATTTATTGAATAGCTAACAGCCAACGTAGTGTCTGACAAACAGCACTCAATTAAAAAAAAAAACTACTGAATGCAACTGGAATACGTTGTCTATTCTGAGGGCACCCCATAGCCCTTTGGGAATATGAAGAATGCAAAAAGCAGGTTCCACCTCTAGGTCAGGTCTAGAAAACAGAGAAGTATCATGAAAGTGGTATATAAAATTATCTTGTAAGTTCAGAGTAGGCACAACCTTTCCTGGTGGGGGTATCAGAGACGCATTCTGATAAAGGAGGCCTTTGAGCTTGAACTGAAGATCTGTTCAGAATTTGGGTCTGTGGAGACATAGGCTAAGGCCATCATGGGCTGAAGAGGACACAGAAAAGCAGAGCTGCCAGTTAAAGACTACAAATTCTACACGGAGACTGAAAGAAGGAATAACATAAAGGCAGGAGAGAAAGCGATCAACTAAATGCTCAGTTGAGCATGTCTCAGTCCTACAGGTAGTAGTAGACTGCTGAGCACCTACTAGATAGATCCAAGAACTACTCATGCACAGACAAGTGAAACAAAATTTCTGTTCTTGAGTTACTCCCAGTTAAGTGGTGGAGATCAACACATAATTCAATGTTTTCAATAAAAGTACTATGATAAAGGCAGGCACAGAGATGGAACAGCTGACTCTGGGGAGACTTCCTGGGAAGACAGAAACAAAACTCAACCTTGAAGAATAAACAAGAGGCTATCAGGCCAGTTGGGAGGCATGGGTCAGGGAGACCCTTCTGCTTCAAGCAAGAATTTGCATGTACAGGCAGTGAAGTGAGGTTTCTTAAAATTGTATTTCAACACACTCTCCCAACATGGATTATTAATAACAGACCCACTTAAATTGTGCTTTAATAGCACTTACTTTATAAATAGGATGTTGAGTTTTCATTCCCTCAACAAATATTTATTGAGCTAAGCTTGTCTCCACAGTGTTCTCTGCTCTTTTAATTCCTCCCTGGCTTTTCTCATGTAGTTCTCTCTGCCCACATTTCAATCTTCACCATCTTTACCCATCAAACTTCTATTCGCCCACCAAGGCCATCTACCCAGTGACAATCATTTTAAAGAAACCTGTCATAATACCTCAAACAAATTCTTCCACCTCTTTTAAGCACCCAACACACTTCCTTTGTATTACTTCATTATACCCACCCTATTTGTCCTACAGAATCACAGTTATACCCAAATTTTTATAGGCACAGATATGGTGCTTTATTACTTTCAATTCTATACAAGACTAGAACAATGCTTTGCACCACCAGCTGTTGTTGAAATGAGTTGCAAGACCATTCCAAGAATAAATCAAATACATATGTGGGTCAATATTGTCCCTATTTCCAGGTCTATATAATGTTCCATATATTTGTATATATAGATCTTTACAAAAATGTCTATTGACTTATATAAAAACAGTACCTTCAGAAAAATTTCCTGTAGTATTTATACTACTTTTCTCCAAGGTATTTATCTGTAAAATGGAGATACTAAAGAAATGAAACCCTAGAAACCATGCTAGAAGGGTGACAAAGCTATATGACTCCAATTGTATGACATTATAGAAAAGAAAAAATTATAGTGGGAAAAAAAAAAGTAGATCAGAGGTTCCAGGGTTTGTGCATCATGTGTGAACTTTGATTGCAAAGGGAAAAGGGACTACTTTGGGGGGTGATGAATATGTTCTAAATCTTAACTGTAGTAGTAATTGCATGACTTTATATATTTACCAAAACCCACTGACTCTATTCTTAAAATGTGTATGTTTTACAATATGTAACTTATACCACAAAAAAAGATATTTTTAAAATATATATTATACTAAAAAATCTTCAGCTTTAAGCCAGGTCCCCTGGAAACCAAATACTTTTGTATGTTATATAGATTTTAACAAATTGATTAAGAAATTGTAACTGTGATGAGGAAAGATGAACTTTTATATCATGCAGAAACAATCTACAGACTCACAAATAAAATAGTAAATATTTGATGGAAGTTGGAAATCTTATATGATATTTGCAATTTTGCTAAAAATCCATATTCTTAAGACAGGACAAAAACTTCAGCCATGACTTAAGGGGAGATAATGCAAAAATCATACAGCATCCCTATATGGGGAATTAGGCACAAGATAAACAGAGTGGGGCTGAGAATATTTATATACCAAGAAACTTTTAGCTCCTTAAAAAAGGGGGCGGGGGAAATGAGGAAAGAAAGGCTAGCAACCAGTAAACAAGAAAATTTGATCATTTGATCACTGGAATTTAAATTACCCTGAAATTGACTTCGATTCTGCAGTCCTAAATTGATGTTGAAAGAACACACACTGGAAGGAGTGTATGGGCAGAACGGTTAAACAGTGGGGCAGTGATGAAACTGACACACAGGAAATGACTTCAGGATATTAGAAATGGAAATATGCAAGGGAAGGAAGCTCTGGTGCTCCAAGCCACAAAGGTCAGATATTACGCAGGGATATTCTAATATTAGTCTCCAGTTAAAATTCTATTTTCAAATCTCATTACCAAAGCACTCCACAGTACATCCATTTTCTGTTGTCTAGAATTTCATTATCATGAATGTTCTATTCCCAGTCAAGACATCCTGGAAAGCAAAGGCCTCTCTAATTCAACCAGTAGTTGCTGTGAATTAAGAAGTAGAAAAAAAAATCTTTGGAATCAGCTGCTTAGTTTTAAGGAACTATTAAGTATGTACCTTAACCTTTCTTTATCACAAAATTGTGTGTGTGTGTGTGTGTGTGTGTGCGCGCGCACGCTGGAAGACTGAATGGGTTTCCCTGAGCAGGTGACTAACACAACATGGCCTAGAGTTTAAAGTCAATTGTTTACTAGTATTGTCACCAAGGGATCCTGCTCTCTTGTCCCTCCTGCCCACTCCCCCATTTCATTTGGTAACCTTCTGTAGAAGTCCCTAAAATACCAAAATGTAACATTGTCAAGACCCAGCTCTTTTCTTCATCTGAAATTTAATTTCTCAGATGTCATATTAACTTTTGTGAACCAATTTCCACCAGGTATAAGACTGAATCAAAGATAAAGGAGAGAAAGGCTGGCTAAGGTAGAATGAGCCTTACGCTTTAAACCATCCACTTGGTTGAAGTTCCACAGACTTCTACACAACTGATAGAAATACATGTCCCACACATATTCACAGCATCCTGCACATGCATTAAGTACAATTCCATTCACTGCAGTGTAATTATCTCCTTATTTGTCCTCCCACCCCGAAGGAATGTAAGTTCTTTTAAGGAAATGTTTGTCTCTTCCTACCCAGAAGAGTATCTGGCATGACTGTGAAATAAATGATAGTAAAGAAGTCATTTCACTTCCCTGAGCTTCATTTTCCAATATGTAAATTAAAACCAAAAAAATAGCTTCTTTGGGGTTATTGTGAGGTTTAAGTGATATATACAAATATAATGAAAAAAACTTCATAAAATAGAAAGCTATATGGCATCTCTTTAGTTCTTAAATTCATCCAACAATTAAAAACAACTTACTCTATTGTAGAATAGCTCATTATCGCAAGTACCAATGTAATGAAATAATTTCAAGCTCTTACTGACAATCTATGTTTCTAAGCAACAAGTTAGGTAGATAAATACAGAAAAAATAGAGTATGGATGATCCTTTCAAACTGTCTGGCAGTGAGATACAAAAGAGGAAGTTGGCATTTATTTGTAGCCCCATGCTTCTGAAACCTGGAATAAGAGCTAAATGTGAAGTACATGTTCCCAAAATAAATCAGGCAATTTTTCCCTAAAGACATATGGTAAAGTATCAAATATCTTACAGAGTGTTGCATGTAAATACAGCCATCAATTCATGCATCTATTCTTCCTTACAGTCCAGCCATTCAACAAACACTGAATATCCGTTCAATAAATAATGTATTGTACAAATAAGTTTTGAGCATCTACTAGGTGCCAAGCTGACAGTGAAAAAAATGACAGGTGAGACATACTCCATGCCTTAAAGACACTCACAAGAAGTAGGGGGAAAATGTCACGAATTTGTGTGCACAGGAGCTATGCTATTTATTTTAGTATTCAGTGTTGTGCTATGTATATTGCTGTAGAGAATTTTGAATAATATTATAATATTATAACTGCCTTATTTGCAAGTGCAGAATTTTACTCTGACCAGATCATAAATATAATCTTAATGTGGGCCTTCAATGTCACATAAAAAGTTATTTTCTTAGAGATATAGTTCCATTGAAAAGTATATGCCTGAAAGAGGTTTTTATCTGTTCATTAAGTCATTAGCCAATTATATAAAAAACTGGATATATTTTATAAATGCTTCAAGAATGAAAATATGTACACATTTTTATTGCCAGATAAAAAATATTTCAGTTATTAGGGATGATAAATAGGAAGAATGAGTATTTCTAGGAAGTTACAGTAAATGACTATAGTTTGTCTTTGTAGAATCATGTCTAACACACTGCAGACACAAAGAATATTAAATAAATGAATGAATGAGGAATGTTGGAATGGCAGCAGCCAAGATTTATAAGTGAGAACTAAATCAAATGAAAGAGATACTAATATCGGTTTCATTAGTCATCTTTCCTTGTGGGGCCCACTGCTTCTCACCTCACTTATAAAAGTACACCAATATGGGGGTGCCTGGGTGGCTCAGTCCGTTAAACATCTGCTTTTGGCTCAAGTCATGAGGGTCCTGGGATTGAGCCCCATGACAAGCCCTGCATCAGGCTCGCTGCTCAGTTCTCTCTATATTTTCTTTCTCTCTCTCTCAAATAAATAAATAAATCTTAAAAAAAAAAAAAGGCGAAGCAACTTGAAATAGATTGGAATCTGGAATTCACATCCAGACTATGCCACACGTGAGTAAGTAATATAACTTTTGAGATTCCATTTATAAAATGAGGATACAAATATGTAATGTAGAAAAACATCTAGTACACTGGGTTACTGACACACAATTATGGTTCCATACATTTTAATTGATATTTTAGAAATAATTGAGGGGGGTTCAAAACTCTGCTACTGTGCTAAAGCAATAATGTGCTGGTACTCCATCTGAAGCCGCTCATCCTGAGATTTTTTTTATATCATTAATAATATTTTCAAAGACATGTCATTGTAGAAGAAAATATCCTCTGCTTCCCTCTCTCAAGTCAGGCAAGTGCTCTTAAGCTCTCTTGATGATATTGGCAGATGCCTATATGATGTGATATGAAGGATATGTAAAGCTACTCCTGGCTCAAAATAACTTCTCCATCAGTCTACCTTAGAGACTTAAATGCCACCTTTGGCACTACTTGTTTGGATTGAAGCACTGCAGTCAAAGGTTATCACCAAAGGTCAATCCTTGACTTCCAATCCACACAGCTCTGAGTTCCTGTCTTAACCCAACTCTCTTACTTGAAACAAAGACAGATAAAATATTAACAGATAAAAAGAATGAAACAAAATTAGGCTCTGAATGTTTAACCCATATATATAGCATCAAATATAAAACAAAAACAGTAGACCTTAAATCCAAGCTTCATGGACTCTTGAATGGGAAGTAGGTGCTAGGAAAGAGGAGCTGATTTTCTGGGGGACAATATGACTAAACGATTTCTATATAGGAAACGGGACAAGACTCATGCTAACCACATAAAACCAGGACTCACGTAAAACTCTCCTTCATGAAGAGAGGCTGATCATTTGTCATCCTGAAGCAATTATTTTACTGGAAGTTCTGAACCTCGGGAGGTAGGGTGACACAGACACAGCCTCACAACCAGAAACTGAGAGAAGCCAATTGTTGGCCCTGTGACTGGATTCCTGATGTTCACAATATCATCATGGAACAAAAGTAAAATATCATTCTAAAACAGGTCATGGGCGAGTCCCCCAGAGGCAGATTGAAAGCACCAGAACACTTATTAAAGAGAAAGAGAAAAAAAAGATAGACTCCAACCTCACACTATATACACAAATTTCAGAAGGCCCAAAGACCTAAAAAAGACAAGTTAAAACTTTAAGAATATAAACTATCGGGCGCCTGGGTGGCTCAGTGGGTTAAAGCCTCTGCTTTCGGCTCAGGTCATGATCTCAGGGTCCTGGGATCGAGGCCCGCATCGGGCTCTCT
>LNAC01000040.1:3310448-3321236 GCA_002007465.1 Ailurus styani
AAAAAAAAAAGAATATAAACTATCTTAATGAATCTGGGATAATGTACAAAGATAAATACGTGAAACAAGCTGGGGTCAAGATATATTTTGAAAGTAGAGTCAATAGGTCTTGAAAATATATTGGGAAGAAAGGGTGGTCAAGATGGCCCAACATTTTTGGCCTGAGTAATAGAAAAATCATGTGCTAAATACTAGGTTTGGGAAGACAGAGGAGGAGAAGGCTAGACAAGAATTATTAGGTGTTATCTTTGTGCAAATTAGAACTGAAATTCCCAGGAGAGGGTAGAATAGCAAAGTTGAATATGTGAGTCTGAGCTCTGGGGAGAAATCAGATCTGAGATAAAAATCTGGAAGTCAGAAGTTTATGGATATTATCTAAGGCTATGGAAATTAATAAGATTGCCTAAGGAGTAAGAATTAGGAAAGAAAGGGTGAAGGTTAGGGAAGAAAGGGTGAAGGAATAATCCTGAGGAATTCCATCAATTAGGGATTAGGAAGAACAGAAAGAACAGCATAGGAGACTGAGAATGAGTGGCCAGTAAGAGAAAAGGAACCCAAAAGATCTTGTCTGGGGCACTTGGGTGGCTCAGTTGGTTAAGCATCTGCCTTCAGCTCAGGTCATGATCCCAGGGTCCTGGGATTGAGCTCTGCATCGGGCTCCCTGCTTAGTGGAGAGCCTGCTTTTCCCTCTCCCTCTGCCTGCCACTCTGCCTGCTTGTGCTCTCTNGTGGAGATTGGTAGTAACCATGACAAGAGAAGTTTCAGTGGAGCTAGTGATAAGAGATGCATGTCTGACAGGAATAGTATGAAGTGAGAAAAAGGATGGAGAAGTTGAGGTGGTGAGTCTCAACAGCTCTCTCAGGAGTTTTCTTAGAGAACAAGAAAAAGGAATCAATAGCTGAAAAGAAAGAGGAGGGAAAAAATTTCCTTCAAAGATGGAAAGTATGGCATTTTTAGGTTAACAGAAATATTTCATTAAAGAAACTGCTCATATAAGAGAGAGAAAGCAAACTTATGGGAGTCAAGTAGGCAAAGAGAGACTAGGATCCAGGCCATGGGGAAGTATTTGGCCCCAGGTGGGGGCATGGCAGTTCTTCTATTGTAGCCTGTATGCTTTAGATCCATATCTCAGCTTTGTACAGAGTTATTTTATTTTGTGGTTTTTGGTTTGTTTGTTTTGGGGTTTGTTGTTTTAGTTTTGAGATAATAAGATGGCTAGTTGGATTACAGAATATGTCCATCTTTATAAGGTGCCCCACATGTTTGGAATTACACATCTCCCACTCACACCTGAAGTCAGTGTCTGGCCGTATTCGAAATGCTTAAGTCAGGTGATCCTAGGGAACTCAGCAAGCTTTCAAAAAAAGAGTCCTTCAAATTGGTTGTTCCACAACTGTAAGAAAAAAACACAGGTACACACAACTCATAGTTCTCTAGGCAGAGTTATATGAGCTGAATTAAAATTTGATGCAATTTTTGGAGGCTTGATAAGATTTTGCATGAAAAAAACTGGAAGGAAATGTCTTTGGGCATACTCAACACTGCTTTGAGAAATGTTCTAATTTCTTATTTTGGAAAATCTTGAATTTTTCAGATATCAATGCAATGAAAGGTCCCTATATTTAAAAGATATCTCTGAGTTTCCAATTCCACACATTTTACTATCCATTCTTTGTCTGAACTATACATATGTAAAATACATTACTATAGTTTGGAATAAAAAATATTTTTGTGTTATTTCTTCAATTCATGCTCCCCTTTTTACTTTCAGTTGAAATAACAATTTCTAAGAGTCCATATCAAAGTGATTGGAAAATTAACAAATGCTATAAAAATACCTTACACAAAACTCTGAAGAAAAAAAATTAAATCTGAAAATTAATTTAGGCTATATTGCTTTGAGGTTTTAGTCTATCTGAGATTTTATTTGAAAGTCAAAAGTTTAACAGTTGCCAGTAATGATATGCAATTCAACGTCTATCAATTATTTTTCCTCAGAATTATTAAGATTCAATTTAAGCAGCTTCAAAAGCTTAAAATTTTCTTTCTTTCTACATAACACTCTAACCAAGCCAGAAACTAATGAAAGTGTGGTGATTTCAAATGTTCTTGTTACATTTTCACTTCTGTAGCTCACTGGATTAGTTAGCTTGGGCTGCCATAACAAAATCCATCAACTGGGTGGCTTAAGCAAGAGGAATTCCTGTCTCACAGTTCTGGAGGCCAGGAATTCTAAGATCAAGCTGCCAGCTGATTCAGTTCCTGGTGAGGACTCTCTTCCTGGCTTGCTGTAACCTCATATGACAGAAAGAGAAAGATCTGGTCTCTTTCTTTTTCTTGTAATTCCATCCTTCATGACTACATCTAAACCAAGTTATCTCCTAAAGACCTCCCTCACCAACTACCACCACAGTTGGGGGGTGAGGGGTATAACCAAAGAATTCTGGGGGGACACATTCAACTCATAACATTCACCTTTCTCATGCAATTAATCAGAACTAAATATTGCATCATTTCCAAGACACATGAGCTATCACATACTACTTTGTCAAGAGCCTTTCCATTGTGCAAATTTTTATGCACTTATACCCAATTGCCAAATGAAGCATCTAAAAGCAAGGTATTAGTCCTTGTTCATAAAGCCATAGTACTCATTCTACCTCTTATCAGACCCCTTTACCTAAGGCCGGATACTTGAGGACAGATTTGAGGATTACTTTCTGAGTGCCACAATTATACAGTGCTTTGACAAATCTACCACCTGGTTATTCGTTGCAGGAGTCTTTATTTTCCCCAATTTAGCTTTCAGATTGGTAGTAAATGAATCTAGTGACTCAACATTACTTAGTTGGTAATTCAAGTAGGTTTTTTTTTTTAATTGAGCAGAAAAAGACTTTGCCATGAGCAAATATAAAATTTGTTTTAAGAGCTTAAGGAAATAAAGTTGGACCCATCAATGGATGACTTTTCTTATTCTTTTTTTTTTTAAGATTTTATTTATTTTTTTGACAGAGAGAGAGATTACAAGTAGGCAGAGAGGCAGGCAGAGTGAGAGGAGGAAGCAGGCTCCCTGCTGAGCAGAGAGCCCGATGCAGGGCTCAATTCCAGGACCCTGAAATCATGACCTGAGCCGAAGGTGGAGGCTTTAACCCACTGAGCCACCCAGGCACCCCAACTTTTCTTATTCTTTAAAGAAGAGGTGGCTCCTTATCCCTGACAATCTAAACTATAGTTTTATTTTCACCTATTCTCCATAGGCCCATATCTTCAAATTAAATGGAAGTGAAGTACAGTTTAAATATTAAAGTCTCCATGCAATGTCAAGTAGAATAACTGACAGGCAATTCCAGATTTTACACATTGTTCTGGGAAAAGCTCAAAAACAACAGATCAGCAGCACTGCCTCTCCATGGTCTGCACTGTTTTTGTTTTCTTCATGTTTACGTTTAGATTGTATAACTAAAGAACAGAATGCATACTTCTGCCTTGATCATTGAAATAAAAATCAGAGACTTTCTATGCAAAAGCATCCCCATACATATAGGTAGATGGGAGGCACTTCTCCCCTTCAGGCAAAAAGATGAAAGAAGTGGGAAATAATAGAAACGAGAAAAAGAACAAGACTAGATTAGATTGTAAACAGCACATCAACAGGATCCAAAGTTATTTCCCCACATCATCACACCAAATCACATCATTTTTGTGTCCTTATTATTTTTTCCATGTTAACAAGTCAGCCTGGACTGACAATATTAACCATGACATTGCTAAGCATTATTGAATTAGGTTATGAGGAAGAAGCAGGAAATATTTAGAGCTGTGTTTTCTATGGACTTTTCCTAATAGTAGAGAAATGCATCTCTGCTAGAATGGTAGAGAAATAGTAGAGCCATGAGCCCAATATTTGCAGTGAAATATGGAAACACAAAATATCTATGCCTTCCAAAAATTAGAGTGAGGGGATTTCTGATGAACAGGCTGTTTTTAGAGTGGAGTGTGTATCTGGAAAGATAGTGAGAACACCCCCATTTGTTCTTTCTTTAAAAATGTTAATATTTCCTAAGTTTAACTTTAGTGACTCACTTCTAAAGGCTCTAACCTCAAGACAAGTCATCCCATGTTTAGGAGCACTTATTGGATGTTTGTCCTGCTCAGCACTAAGGACAGGTGAGGAAACTTCTCTTGAGCGACTATGTTACAAGAGCAAATTCTCCAAAGAGAAGCCAAATTAGCTTGTCCAATTTAATGCTGAGGAATAAGTGGTGATACTTACTGGCAGAAGGAGGTTGACAACCAGAATGTTCATTTCTCAAAATACGAGATTTCCAACTATCGTAGGCACTCAAAATTTGGTGAATTTCATTAAGTGAAATGGTAAATAAGAATTTCCTTTATCAGTAAAGAAGATTTCATCCTTATCTATGAAATTTTCTGACCAACAGGGTGATCCAACACTGGAAGGGGCTAGGAAAGGATGATACAAAAAGTCCTTCTCTATAGACTGCTAAGAAGAAAGAAGCCCCTGGTCTGGAAGTTTTGTGATTCTGTGATATAAAGACAGATGGATTCAAAGGGGACCTGCACCCGAATGTTTATAGCAGCAATGTCCACAATAGCCAAACTACAGAAAGAGCCCAGATGTCCATCGAGAGAGGAATCATTAAAGATGTGGTATATATATACAATGGAATATTACTCAGCCATCAAAAAATGAAATCCTACGACTTGCAACGATGTGAATGGAACTAGAGGGTATTATGCTAAGCAAAATAAGTCATCAGAGAAAGATCATTATCATGATTTCATTCGTATGTGGAATTTAAGAAACAAAAAAGAAGATCATAAGGGAAAGGGGGAAATAAAATAAGATGAAATCAGAGGGGAAGAAAAACCATAAGAGACTCTTAACTATAGGAAACAAACTGAAGGTTGCTGGAAGGGAGGGGGATTAAGGGATGGGGTCACAGGGTGACAGGCATAGGAGCGCACATGATGAAATGAGCACTGGGTGTTATATGCAACTGATGAATAACTGAACTCTACCTCTGAAATTAATGATATACTATATGTTAATGAATTTAATTTAAATAAAATTAAAAAATTTTAAAGACAGATGATGGACTATACTATTTCCCAAGTCTCTCCCCTTCTATAAAAAATATGTATTTCTAATTTGTGTACGGTCTGTCTCACTGAATGCAGCTACAGCGTAACAACTGGAACAGGTGTTCGGGGCTCTAAAAGGAAGAGCAGGTAGATTGGGAAGGAACATCAAAGTTCAAAGCAATACCAAACCAAACCTGTGGTGAGCTGATCATTTTTTTTTTCTCCTGATTACCCACAGCCAGGAATCAGGGCAGCCAGGGACCCTGAAGCAGGCAACTAATGGGGTCTCCTACACCAAAGTAGGGAGAGAAGTCCTCTGCTTTTTTTCTGTAAATTTGGGTATGCAAGGCCATTTTCAGATGTTACCCCTTAGCTGCTAGGAACAAGCTGGCTGCATTCAGTATCCTGAACCCTGGCTCCAGTGATAAGACAGACAGAGTTTCAAACAGTAGCTGTGCCACTCAAAAGTTCGTAACCTTCAGAATTGCTTAACCTCTGCGAGACCCCTTGTCTTCATCAGCACAACAGTAATAGTACATTTACAGGACTGGTGTGCACATCACACCTCTGAGTTGTTAAAAGTTTTCACTCCAGGAAAAGACAGTGTTTTCTGAATTCACATACAAAATGGATTACAAGTTCTTTTATAACTTCCTAATTTAAGGTATCAATGATGTCAGTTTTTCATTCAAATTTTATGGACTAAAGTTTTCAGAAAAATATACATATATAATTCCTACTCATGTTAGTCTGAGGTTAATTCTCTAGTTTTCTCTCTTGTGCTCAAAAGACCACGTCAAAGACATAAGTTCCTTTGATTAAAAATCTCTGCTTGTCTTTGGCATTCATATTAGCCTAGACATTTTGGTCACTTCAAACTCGTTCAAGTTAAATTGATTAATAACTAGGTAACTTACTAATTTGCTTCAAAAAATGCTCTAAAATTTTCCTTTATAGTGTTTCAAAGGAATGATTGCTCCGTTTGTCACTTCAAGGGGATAGACGAGAGTCATTCTTAATGTACTTCCTGCTTCTGACATTCTATGATTCCTTGATTTGTTAGATCTTCAGAATATAGAAACGTATAAGAATTTTTTTCTTTCCCAGTAAACCTTAGATAAATAATTAATCCCTGCTTCAAAGATAGCTCAAGAGCATGTCTATGCAAGGGTGAGGCAATTTCTCTCAAATTAAATTGTGAGCCTCTTGAGAACAAGGGCCACATCTCCTATTTCTATCCTACCTCCCACAGCATACTCCATGCAACTGGGCTCTCAGATGATCACAACATAAGTCTAATTCCCAGGTGGACAAAGCCAGGGCATTCTACAGGTTCAGCAGAATAGGGTTAAAATTCAAACGGTGGACCTGTATATTTTAAAGGATTTTTGTTGTTGTTTTTTGTTTTGTCAATATAAAGCAAGATAGTATACCATAGAAAGTACTACATAAAAGTTCACTTCTTTTTTGTGACTGATTCAGGAGGAATTGAGGTGGACTCATGAGTAAAGTGTTACTCAATATTTTTTAAGGAACCCTTTAATCAGTAGCTAAATAACAGTCTTCAGAACAAGTGACTGTCTTTTTCACCTGTTTTCCTTACATTTTTCTTCTAACATCATTATTTTCCAACTTTCCATTTCATCCTATTGTTTGGGTTTTTTTTAAAATATATTTTATTTATTTATTTGACAGAGAGAGAGAGATCAGAAGTAGGCAGAGGGGCAGGCAGAGAGAGAGGAGGAAGCAGGCTCCCTGTTATGCAGAGAGACTGATGCAGGGCTCGATCCCAGGACCCTGAGATCATGACCTGAGCCGAAGGCAGAGACCTTAACCCACTAAGCCACCCAGGCACTCCACAATCTATTGTTTTTTATAATAAAAAAATAATTACTGTTTTCCATGAACACCATTTAAAACCTCACAACCCCCCTCATTAAGAGAAGCTTTCAGTGGGGGAAAAGAAAAACATAAGGATTGAGCCAATTTTGCCACTGTTTGAAGGAATCCTTTTTTAAAAAAGAAACGTCTATCATTTCTGCTTCACTTAGTTTTGATTATCCTCCACAATATGTTTCCTTAAGAATGATTATGAGAAAATTTGCACCCTGAATATTCATGACTTTTATATGTCCCTGGATGACTGATCAAAGACTGTGCCGGTGCTCCATGTATCCGTGGGCCATATGCACACGGCTCAATGAGTAAGATCAACAACACTGGCAAAGCCCACTGAAGGTCGGGATGCAGACTGTGTCACCATATATGCAAGCCATCCTGACAGAATGTCAGTCACCTCCACGTGTGTGCATGTGTGTGTGTGTACTCAGTACAGAACATTTTTTTCAAGGATGCACAGACTCTAATTTCTAATACGAAGATCATCATTTCAGAAATTTCATGTACGTAGAAAAATGACATGACCAGAAAGCTGCTTCATTCATAAATATCTATGAAGGAAAGTTTTACTTTAATTCCACTCTCAGTAGTTGGGTTTACCACACACGGTCACAGGTTAATGTTTATGAACCTGTTTATTCGACTACTGCTAAATCTAGTTTTCGTTAGCCATTAAAAATGGCATCTTCAACTATTCTTAACTTTGTGTGTTATTCTTAACTCAGACTACACATTTAGTCTTTAAGACTTTCAAACAAATCGAGAAACTTACCAGGAACCTCATGGAGTCCATAAGAATTCGGAAGAGATTAAGCCTCAAATATATGTTCACTTCAATGTATGCACGCAACTAAGATTAACTGTTAATAATTTGGCAACAGGTTAAATTATAACGTGCCAATAGAAGAAGAAGGGAAACGTCAATGTTCAAAGCCACCTAATACCTCATAGTTCTATGTACAAGGATAATGAAAAACAATTTCATGGTATATGTATTTTAGCAAATGCTTTCTAAGAGTGGGGTACTATTACTCTGAGAAGTGTACAACCTAATAATTATAGTCACATTTTAAACTTCTACTCTATCTGAAACAACTCGTATTTATTTATTTATTTATTTTGTACTTCAGTGTTTCCATAGGTTACAGAATAGCTGGAGAAGACAATTCCACTCTTCTACCTAGCTCTTATACACTCTGTAAGTTAAATTAAGATTTCACCCTAATTAGCCAAGGGAACATAAACTTCTCAGGAGTGACTTGAGCACACAGAGCAGTAAGAACTCAGCTCACTGGGGCCTTCCCCAACTAATAGTTCTCCAATGGAAAGTAAGGCTGCCAGGGACACCTGAGTTGTATCTGTACTACAAAGTGAGGATAATATTACCTACCCCAGGGAAGTATGAAAACCACCTGAGAAAACCATAAACAAAAGAGTCAGCTTTGATTAGCACTCTCAATCCTACAACTAATCCCACATGAATTCAGTTATATTTCCTCAAATTTTCCCACTTCCCTCCATACGCAAGGAGACTTGCGTGATCCAAGAAATTGTCCAATTTTGCTGGGTCACAGTCTTTTCCGGTCAGAGTTTATATTCTTCAGGGAAACTCTCTATACTAATTATCAAGCACTTCCATTAAAGTGGAATCAGCAAGGCCATACCCTTACCTGAAGCGAGGAGAATGAGAGTCTGCACCAGGGTACACTAACTACATCTCTACCTCTTTAGCCTTCGGGAAAGCCCATTTCCCTGCATGTACCTTCAATTGAACAAATACCTGTTAAGAACGTGGCTTGTCGGGCACCTGGGTGGCTCAGTGGGTTAAAGCCTCTGCCTTTGGCTCAGGTCATGATCTCATGGTCCTGGGATCAAGGCTTGCATCGGGCTCCCTGCTCAGCGGGGAGCCTGCTTCTTCCTCTCTCTCTGCCTGCCTCTCTGCCTACTTGTGATCTCTTTCTCTCTCTCTCTCTGTCAAATAAATAAATAAATAAATAATCTTTTAAAAAGAATCTGTCTTGTCAATACAATGGCACTAAATTCATTTATTTCAATAGTTACCCTGAATGTAAATGGGCTAAATGCCCCAATCAAAACACACACGGTATCAGAATGGATTAAAAAAAACAAGACCCATCGATATGCTGTTTACAAGAAACTCATTTTAAACCCAAAGACACCTCAAGATTTAAATTGAGAGGTGGAAAACAATTTACCATGCTAATGGACATCAAAAGAAAGCTGGGGTGGCAATCCTTATATCAGATAAATTAAATTTTAAGACAAAGACCATCATAAGAGATGAGGAAGGACACTATATCATACTTAAAGGGTCTGTAGAACAAGAAGATCTAAAAATTTTAAATATCTATGCCCCTAATATGGGACCAGCCAATTATATAAACCAATTAATAACAAAATCAAAGAAACACATCAATAATAATACAGTAATTGTAGAGGACTTTAACACCCCCCTCACTGAAATGGACAGTTCATCTAAGCAAAGATCAACAAGGAAATAAAGGCTTTAAATGACACACTGGACCAGATGGACATCACAGATATATTTAGAACATTCCATCCCAAAGCAACAGAATACACATTCTTCTCTAGTGCACATGGAACATTCTCCAGAATAGATCACATCCTGGGTCATAAATCCGGTCTCAACTGGTACCAAAAGATTGGGATCATTCCCTGCATGTTTTCAGACCACAATGCTTTGAAACTAGAACTCAACCACAAGAGGAAAGTTGGAAAGAACTCAAACACATGGAGGCTAAAGACCATCCTACTAAAGAATGAATTGGTCAACCAGGAAACTAAAGAAAAATTTAAAAAATATTCATGGAAACAAATGAAAATGAAAACACAACTGCTCAAAATCTTTGGGACATAGCAAATGTGGTCCTGAGAGGGACGTATATAGCAATACAAGCTTTTCTCAAGAAACAAGAAAGGTCTCAAGTATACAACTTAACCTTACACCTAAAGGAGCTGGAGAAAGAACAGCCAAAAAACAAACAAACAAACAAACAAACAAACAAACCTAAACCCAACAGGAGAAAAGAAATAATAAAGATCAGAGCAGAAATCAATGAAACAGAAACCAAAAGAACAGTAGAACAAATCGACAAAACTAGGAGCTGGTTCTTTGAAAGAATTAATAAGATTGATAAACCCCTGGCCAGACTTATCCAAAAGAAAAGAGAAAGGAGGGCACCTGGGTGGCTCAGTGGGTTAAAAGCCTCTGCCTTCAGCTCAGGTCATGATCTCAGGGTCCTGGGATCGAGGCCCGCATTGGGCTCTCTGCTCAGCAGGGAGCCTGATTCCTCCTCTCTCTCTGCCTGCCTCTCAGCCTACCTGTGATCTCTCTCCTTCTGTGAAATAAATAAATAAAATCTTTAAAAAAAAAAAGAAAAGAGAAAGGATCCAAATTAATAAAAACATGAATGAAAGAGGAGAGATCAAAACCAACACCAAAGAAATACAAACAATTATGAGAACATATTATGAGCAACTCTATACCAGCAAATTTGACAATCTGCAAGAAATGGATGCATTCCTAGAGATGTATAAACTACCAAAATTGAACCAGAAAGAAATAGAAAACCTGAACAGACCTGTAACCAGTAAGGAGATTGAAGCAGTCATCAAAAGTCTCCCAAAAAACCAAGAGCCCAGAGCCAGACGGCTTCCCAGGGAAATTCTACCAAACATTTAAAGAAGAATTAATATCTATTCTCCTGAAACTGTTCCAAAAAATAGAAATGGAAAGAAAAT